>JAWZTI010000010.1:55733-130317 GCA_039880955.1 Chlamydomonas urium | reverse complement strand
ACTGGCAGCGACGCTGCCACCGCCGCCCCTGCCGTCCCCCCGACGGTCACGCCCATCGCTGAGGTCATTGCAACACCCCCCATGGCTGGTGGCGCCCGACCCTGGGGGTGAAGACCATTGCTCACTGCCTGCTGCTTCCGCTGCTGTACACCCTGCGCCTGCTGCGCCTGTCCATCAGCAGCATGCCTTTCAGGCCCCCCCCCGTCGTCGCACCATGCCCCTCCCTCCTCGCCCTCCTCTTCGTCTGACATGCCCCAAGGCCCTATCACCCCATCCCCCCATTCCTGCATCATATCCAGGTCGCCATGCTCTTCACCGCCTACCTCATCACCCGCTCCCATTCCATCTGGCTCTCGCTCAGCCTCCTCACCGTCCCCGTCCGTCCCCAGGACTTCCGCCAATCCACCCACCGGCCCCAGACCGCTTCCCTGCGGTGCACTTTGCCAGCCCGTCAGTCCTGCACCTCCAGGCATCGACATGCCTGCTGACCCTGCTGCTCCTTGCCGCCTTCCGGTCGCCGCTGCACCCCCGTGTACCGCCCCGGTGACGCCCGGCACCGCCCCCGCCCCTGCTGCTGCGCCTGCCCTCTGCCTCCCTCTCCTGATTTGGCCCCTGCAGCCCCCCTGCAGGTACTGCTGCAGCGTCTCGGGCCGCAGCCCCCAGTGCACCACATGCACCTGCGCCTGCTCTGGGTCATCAGAGAGCAGCTGCAGCTCTTCGTCTGTGAGGTCCAGCAGTGACAGCACCTTGCGCTTGTTGGGTGACACCCACACCTGCACATGACAGGCCAGACAGCAAGCGGGGCAGGAGATGTATGAAGGAGGGAGAAGAAACATGTGACAAATAAGAAGATGCTGTATCTCTTGCGCTTCTTACGCCACAACAGCACCTGCACATGACGGGCCAGAAAGCAAGCGGACACAGGGGTGCTGCTTCACAGGTAGCATGCCTCTTGCTTAGGTTACATGCCTCTTGCTTAGGTGACATGCCTCATGCTGAGCAGCACCTTGTGCTTGTTGGGTAACACCCACACCCTGCACATCATGAACCAGGCGGCAGGTCAGGTGTGTGGGGCCCAGGGACGAGGCGCTGTTTGAAGGTTGTGTTACAACTACCAGCGCCTTCCTAACCGAGAATAAGGTGCCTGTAATGGTTAGAGGATGGCAGCTGCACTTGACCGGCATCACACATGTAACCCCTTAGCAAGGTGATTGTGCCACAACGACAGCTCCCTGAGGCTCACGCTGCACGGCTGCTCGTGGCACTTTCATGCTCGCGCTGCCCTCCACCACCAAAACCCAAGGCCCCCAGCCAACCCCACATGCGCACACATACCTTGCACCCCAACGCCTTGGCAGCCCCCAGGAACACCTTCTCCTTGCCGATGTGATAAGCGGCAACCACAAACAGCGTGTCGGGCTCCTCGGCAAGCGCCTGCCGCATAGCTGCAGCCATTGCATCAATCGCTTGCTGCTGAGAGGGGAAGCTGTAGCGGGGGTTGGCGTAAGTGGTGTCCTGCGTTGCAATCGACAGGGGAAGTGTGGAGGGTGTGAGGCAAAGGGTGGTACCGCCCAGGCAAGCAGCAGTGTCAAGTGCTCTGCTCAGGCAGAGGTATGCGGGAGTGCAGGAGGCTGGGTGGTATGCAGGAAAGGGAAGGCCAATTGCAAGCCTGCATCAGCGCTTCTGCACCCTTTGCCTAGAGAAGCTGTTGTGCAGCGTCCCAGCTAGACCTGTCAAGACACGTGTGCCTGTTGCAAGTGATAAAGCTTTTCGCTCAACCTGCCTAAAGAGCTGCTGACCTGATGCAGCGAGCGCTGCTGTTGCTGCTGCTGCCATGCCCCACGCTTGACCCACCAGGTACAGAGTGTCCACCTTCTTGCCCCTCAGCGCATCGCACTCCAGGAGCCAGGGCTGCCACCTGCTCCACAGTCAGCAGTGAAGGCATAGAAGGAATAATAGGCGTAACAAGGTGCCATGGTACATTTCATCCCAGCCAGAACTGGGAGAAGCACTCATCCACTGCACATTGCAAAGCGGATGCATCCCAGTGCAGCAATGCATTGTAGATTGTAACCTTTGTCAGCTGTGCAGCTGCGGAAGGTCTGGCCCCCTCGGCGTGACCGCACCTGCAGTCACCAGTGTGCAGGATGACCTGAACCCCGCCGCAACCATATCCACCACCTGCTTCAGCCGCAGCACCAGGACCACGGTCTGCACCCGCACGGCCTCTGCCGCCCCCGCCGCCGCCGCTGGCCTTCCTGCTTGCGGCACCGCTGACGACGTTGCCGCTGCCCGCACCGCCTTTCCCGCTGCCCACTCCGTCGCCGCTGCGCGCAGCGCGGCCGACACCCCTGCCGCTGGAGCTGCTGCCACCGTGAGACAGCTGCCGCTCGCGCAGTGCGCTGCCTAGGCCTACACCCCTGCCGCCTGCGCTGCCGCCACCATTCCCTTGATCAGGCACCTCAAACAAGAACATGCAGGCGCCGGGGCAGTGGTTCGCGGGAATGGCGGTCACGCGCACCCCATCCACAAGTGTGGGCTGGCCATACTCCAGGACTTGGATGGGGCAGGATGGCGTGAGGCGGAAGTCCTGGCGGAGCAGGTTGCGGGTGACAGCGGTGCCTGCAGCACGAACGTGCACAGGCAGCCTCATGGGTGATGCTACAGCAAGATCACGTTCCCCGCAAGCGTAGGTGGAGCAAACCGCGAGAAAGGCAACAGGCGACCTGGCGTGGCTTACAGTAGATGGTGCCTTCGCAGAAGCCACGGCGCAGACCAATGGTGTGGTCGCTGTGAAAGTGGGTCAGGAAGTAGTGCTGGCACCTGCAGGCGTCCAGGTTGCCATGGTGCAAGCGTCAGCTTGGGCTGCCAGTCTGCCCAGGCCTCGCGCATGCTTTGCCGCAATGCTCAAACCTGGTGTTGGAGAAGGCAAAGCCATCCACCATGAAGCGCGTCCCAGCCACCCACTTGATGTGCTCGACCTGTGGGCATCGCAGCAGAGATGTTTGGTGCCAGAACAGGGGGCTGGAAGAGACGTTTCTGCCGCACCTGGGTCGCCATATGAGCAGGTTTACATGGGTAGGCGCTCAGGACGCCTGCTGCAGCACAGAACACTCGAATAAAAATTGCAGGTGTGGGAGATGTGGACACATGAATTTGCCTTTGGCATTGAAACAGCGGGACTGTGCGGCAATCAGCATGCAGGCCCTCTCATCCATGCTGCTGCCTGTGGCGCGCGCTGAGTCGGAGGAGGTGCGGGCGTGGGCACTGGGGGGGTTCGCTCTTGTGAACCTCTTCCCAAGCATCAGGGCACTGACGCGAGCACTTGTTCCGCCCTACAGCATGCTTCTCCTCCTCCCAAGTCCAAGAAGGCGCCAACCCTCGAGGTACATCAGGGTGCCGAAACTCACGCTTGAGCGCCCTGCGCATCGCTAGAATTCACTAACGTCTCCATGTGCGCTTTATAGTCCTTGTCAGCTGCAGAGCTGGAGGAGCTGAAGGAGGAAATAGTGTCGGAAGTCGTGAGCAAGGTCGCAGGCAGCGTGAGTGCGTGCACATCGCGCAGCATGGCGAGGCCATGCACTGAGCATCCAGTGTGCTGTGCAGACGTATCCAGTGCTGTGCCCGCGCCTGCATGCTCACAGGAGGGGGAGAGGCTTGCTGACTTCATGGAGCCCGAGGTGCGCAGCACCATAGCCAGTTCCAGCTTTCAGCATGCATGTTGCTGCTGGGCAGCACAGGTACAGATGCCGCGTACGAGCTGCATGTCATCACAAGCTCTAACGCCAGCGATTGATCACGCAGATGGTCACGGCCCCCTACGACCCACGCTTCCCCAACCGCAACCAGGTACGAGTGCCCGTGAGAAGGTGTCCTACCCCTGTTGGTGAGCAGCTACAAGCTTCTGCGCTTCTGTGTGTGTCTGAAGCGGCGGTTGCAATTTGTTGTGCCTCCATCCTGCACAGGCCCGCCACTGCTTTGTGAGATTCAACGAGTACCACAAGTAAGCAGCACGGCTTGTTAGCAGGCATCAGAGCAAGACAGCCAGGGTTGGCACAAGATGTTCACTGCAGCGCTACTACATGAGGGCTGCGTTTTGCGCTTCAACGTGCAGCCATAGCTTGAGCTGATGCTTACCTGGGCTGCACTGTTGGGTCTGAAGGTGTGTGTTTGAGCGTGGTGAGGACCACGCACGATGCCAATTCTACCAGAAGAGCTATCAGGCTATGTGCCCTGCGGATTGGGTGAGTAGCGCAGTGACGCTGCTGGCAGCCAATGTCATGACCAGCCCTCATGCTTGCATGGACCTGACTACTGTTCAATGATGACAGCTTTGCAAACCGGATGCGTTTCTTGTGTGTCATGTTCTGCACTCAGCTGGAGAACTGGAATGAGCTGCGTGAGAAGGGTCTGTGGACCGGCAAGTACTAAGTCATGGCCGTGGTCAGCACTGGTTAGGCAGGCAGATATGGAGCAAGAGGAGAGGGCTGTGCTGCTGCCCTGCTCTTGTGAAAGCACAGCTTATTCTGTTGATCATTAGCGTCAATGTTTCCTGAGGAAGGGTAGTTGCATAGCAGGTTAGGCCTGTTGGCCGATCAATCTGGGCTCTTTGTTTGACGTTCTTATTTCTACTGTTATTTCTTTCAGCGCGCACCTCGGCATGAAAGTTTGAATTAGCGCGACAGGTGTGCAACAGGAGACGGTCGCAGCATACGTGCTTCGCCCCGACAGCATGCCAACGCCCAGGAAAGGTACTGGTAGCCCTGCAGGCTCTTACCTGGTACAGCAGCACTTGAAGGAGGCGCGGGGCTCGCCAACAGCGCCTGCGTCACCTGCACCGGAGACCGCTGCGCTACGGCTGGAGCTGCAGCGGCTGCAGCAACACAACAATGCTCTCAAACGTCGCCTAGTGGGGGCTGGCATGGAAGTGGAGGTGGCCAAGCTTGTAAATGAGGACGCTGGCAATGATGGGGCAGTGCTGGTCACTGCCGTGTCCACTCTAGGCCAGCCATTGCATGATGCGCTGTCGCCTCAAGAGCTGGAGGAAGCAGCGCTGCGCTGCTGCTGGATGGCACATTACTGGGAGGTGGCACAGCAGCTGGGCATCTATGCTGAGGTGTGAAACTTGTCTTCCCAACCGACCGAGCCTGCTAGCTCTGCATGGATGCCTGGCAATTTGTGATCGCTTTGTCGACGACAAGTAGCCCACTGTGAGCTACTTCATGCCTGGTACATGCAGCTCCTAAGCATAGCCACACGCCTGCATGGCCAAATGCAGGTCGCCAGGGACAGGGCATACTACTGGCGGGCACTGGCACCTTCAGAGGAGGCCTTTCACATGATCGTGCAGCGCACCGTGGCATCCATCCTGAAGCCGGCATTTGCAAAGGGCATGGGTGCTTCACAGCAGCAGCAAGCTGACACTGAGGCGCCTGGACAGCAGCAAACAACTACACAGCGTGCCGCAGTGCAGCAGCAAGCGTTGCAGGTACATGCATGGCTGTGGCAGAGCGTTCAAGCCTTCAAAAAATGGTGCAAGTGCTCATGTGCAGCTTTCTTCCAACTCAAGCATGTGACAGGAACCATGCTTGCCATCCATGTGCGCTTGTTCCTAGCAACCTTGCGAAGAGTGCTGTCAAAGAAATTCACGCAGTTGCTATGCATCTCATGGCCATGTCACCGCGTGCATGAACAGGTGTCAGCTGCTGATGTCGTTGAGGTGGAGCGGGGCATGCGACAGGTGGCGGAGCTGGGGCTTGTGCAGGAGGTGCGCTGCAGCTTGACATGGGCCGCAGAGTCACGCCGGCGGCAGCATATGGCGACGTGCATGGAAGCTTCGGTGGAGCAGGCGAGCGAGGCACTGCACATGTGCCTGCAGGTAGGGTGGGCAAGGAGCGCGCACACTCCTGAAGGGACAAGTCTCCATATGCACAATCGTACAAAGAGCACACACACAGACATCCACAGGGTGGTGCTGCCAAGTCCACCAGCTCAAACCCACGCAAGCATGGCCAATCACCAAGGGCAGCAGTGCCTTGCTCAGCTGCAACGGGCGGAGAGGACGCCCTTGAAATGAGGCTGCACCATAACTGGAGGATCAGCAACGTACTACGCATGAGCTGCGGGCGCTTACCATGTTGCCCACGTTGTTGCTCTCTCCGTCTTCGCACACACTGTTTTCGGATGCACAAACTATCCTGTGCGTTGCCCCTTGCACAATGAGCTCAGTTTGCTTGCTTTTACAAGTTTTACGTGCTGCCACTCAGCCCCTGCCCCTGCCCCTGCTGAAAACATCATAACACCAGGCCCATGACCCTGAAGACCCATCTCTACCGCTACCTGAGGTTCCTGTCCAGTCATCAGGACATGACACAACAGACAGCCAGGGGAACTGCCCCATGTTCACGTTGCCGCTGTCTGCGCTGGAATGCCGCGAGATCAGGTTTCAGGCTGCATGGCTGGCGTACTTGTGGGCGCGCGCTGCAGCAGCAGATGTGGAGCGCCACATCGCCCTCTTGAGGGTGGAACAGTGGGGCAGCTTCATGGATAGGCAACGCTTCCATGTCAGGCACTGGAGCGAGCTGGCTGCGGCCCAGCGCGAGCTGCACCTGCTTGGTGTGGAGCAGCAGCTCTGGCAGCAAAGGGCATGGTAAACGCCCAGCAGCCAGTTTTGTTTTGAGTTCATTTACAGCTACCATGTGTGATTCGGAAGTAACGAGGTCGACAACGGCTGCGACACAGGGCTGCAGCAGTTGCCGTGACGACCTAGCACCAGCGCTGTTGCGAACATGTGCTGTGGAACAAGTTCACACTTGCAGCAAACAGCCACTGTAACTGTCATGCATCGCAAAATCACATCGTAAAACTGAGAAAGGTTGACCCTCACTGATGATGCTTGTGGCGCAAGGTTGGGACTCGCACCAAGGTTTCACACATTGTGAAATGCAACATAAGCAGGCAATCAGTACATTAGAATGCGAGCACTAGCTTGAATCCTGAGCTTAGTGCATCACAGGGCACTTGCCACCGGTCTTGGCGCCACCCTTGCCATTCACTGGCTTGGGCCCTCCCGCACCGCATGACATGACAGGGCCCACCACCTTAATCTTGTGCCAGGGAATGCGGTGCCTGTGGTGGCGGTGGCGCTTCATGTGCTTGGCAGCCTTCTTTTCAATGAATGCCAGCTCAAACAGGTACCACAGGGACAGTGTCAGCAGGAACAGTGTTGTCAGGCTTGTCACCATGAGGCCAGTTAAGAACCAGGGAGCAGCATCACCCAGCTCCTTGTTGGCTGCGTTGACTGCCCGGCAAGTTGTTGAGTGGTTGGGGTTCTTGCCAGCCGTTGACCGGTGCGTCGAGTGTGGGCAGTGTGCGTCCAGGTACTGCATAGTGAGTCATGGTCATAGAGTCATGAGGCGCTGTCATCGCAATGCATGCATCAGCGTGCAAGCCATGCATGGAAGTATTCAATCTTGCAGCTTCCAGCATGTCAGTTGAGCTGCGTGCGTCATGCCACACACCTTGGGCTCAATCATGGTGGGATGGGCGTAGGCATAGGCCATGAGTGCCGCAGTGCACGAGTACACGCCCAGAAGCAGCACACCATTGACCAGCAACAGGCGCTTGGAGCTGCGTAGACCAGAGCATATGCAAGCGCTGCAAAGTCAGGGACCCTCTGGTTTGGCTGATCACACATGCGCACGTGCCTGGCTGCGCTGACCAATGTGCATTGGAACCCAATGAAACATGCTGCTGGGATTGTTTAGCTGACTTGCTCACCGCGCGCTGGCGCAGTAATACAGCAGCGCCACGCAAGCCACAAGCGCTCCGGTGCAGCACATCCCATCCACTGCCCATTGCGTGTTGATCGTGTGTGCAGGGTCAATGCCTGCTGCTGTGTACATGCCGTACGCTTGGAACGCCGCGAACCCTGATGCAGCCTGTATGTGCAGCATATCCGGCGAGAGGGCAAATCATTTAGCCATGCATTGCAGTGACAAGTTTCAAGATTACATGTGCCTGCATGCATGCACACCCATGCACGCACCAAGACTGTGACAGACGAGTTCTTCACCCATTGCTCCGCTGGCGCCTTGTACCCAGTGTCCTCAATCCATGAAACCGCACAGCTCTTCAGGCTTGCCATGGAGTGCACATCGCTGTCCAGCTCTGACAGCTCGCTGCTGGCGATGGACATGTCTTCAAGTCCGTCTGCAAACTCCAACTGCTTGTGCTTCGTTGCCATGATGGCCTCCAGCTTGGCCTTGGCCTCCTCGTTTTTCTTGCGCTTGCGTGCTAGCGCCTCCTTGTCGGCCTTGATTTGGTTGCGATAGAACCACGACACATCCTCCTTCACAGCCTACATGCAACAAGGCGGACAACTCTGTTGTCATCAGGCTCGTCGCTGCCCAGGTAGTCGCAGCGTATGTAGCTATGCAGCTTGCACAAACCTGCTTGGGTGCCTTGTCCTTGTCCTGCACATCCTCTTTGCGCTGGTCCTGCTCATCCTCCGACTCTCCCTGTGCGTCTGAACTCTTAAACCCAAACGGGCACGCCATACTGGTGACCTGGCGTGGTGTCGCGCCGGTGAGTCTGCTGAGCGGTATTGCGGATCGATGGTGTAGACTCACAACATCGGTTTTCAAGGCTTTTTGATAACAGCACGGCAAAAATGCTTACATGATGTGCCCGCCTGATTCCCAGAAACAACGCGAAGTGTGATCATGCTAAACTGAGAAGGGCAGAGAGAAGAACATACACAAAAAAACTGTTTTCTGTGACAGGAAACCACCACACACGCTGCACAAGAATCAAGGTGTCTGCTTGAACGACAACATGACCAGCAAACACACTCCCTATCCACACGGCTGCGACTATGCCATACCTCGCGCTGTGCAGCTGCACAGCAGATTTCGGCACAGCACGTGTGCCGCGCCAGGCTGTTCACCTCAACACTCCACTTGCGTCGAGCAGCCCTCCACCAACTGACAGACATCAGCGCGTCACATCCAGCTGTGATTACGCCGTGGCAACTGCTGCCGCTGCGGCGTTTGTCTGCTCCGCTGCTGCCGCCTGTGCCGCCATATCGTTGTACCTGTTGGCCGCCTCTGTCACTGTCTCGTTCAGCCTGTAGCCGCTGCCCAGAGATGGCAGCGCGTTGTACACCAGCTCAAGGCTCGACAGATTGCACTCGTGCAGGCGCTGCTTGAGCGTGTACACAAAGTCGTCAATCTCCTTCTCGCTGCCCTTAAAGCGTGACGCGGACAGCAGGTACGCGATGGCCGCGAGGTCGTCGCCGCGGAAGCCCTGCGCGTTGGAGCCGCGCGTCACCTCACGCAGAAGAGTGCCGCACATGCTGGTCGACACAGGAACTGACAGGTAGCGTCCCAGGTACAGCGCGATGTTGCCGACGTCCGACGCCGAGCAGTACTGCATCTGGCGCCTCCACGCATCCACCACTGCTGCAAACCACGCGGGGCTGGGCTTGCACGACAGGTTGGACAGCGTGTAGAGCATCTTGTTGATGAGCTGGATGCGGGGCAGCTGGCGCTCCGAGAGCGTCGGCTTGGGCGGCAGAGCCTCCAGCTTGGCATCGTCAGCTGCCGTCATCTGCTGCCTGGCCAGCTCGTTCAGCTGTTGCTGGTAGCTGGCCTGCAGCGCCGCAGCCCTGACCGATCGTTCTGCCTCTGTCTCCACATAGTGGCCAAACACCTTGTCCACCCACTGCTGAGGTGGCTGCTGACCAGCCTGTGCAAAGTAGGCCTGTGGTGCAGAGAAGGAAGGGGTTACGTTCAAGTTAGCCGCCTTGCAAACTTTCTCCCGTGATCTATTGCGCAGAGTTCCTGAAGGCTTACGTCACAGCTCATGTCCACACGAGACAACTCAGTGCGTTCACAGCCTGCGCTCCACGGCCATTCCATCATCACCCAGAACCAAACGGCTGCCGTCTGTCTGCGCGCAAAGCCCGACACTCTTCTTGGGCTTAGCTTAGGCGAACAACCGCAGTGCTTGCCTCTGTCCCCACTGCTCCTTACCGTCGCCATCAGCACATCGCCTGTGGACATCTCAGACATGTCCGCCACATTGTGAGACGACGCCTTCCAAAATGCCTCCGCCCACTCAGCCGTAGGGATGCAGCCCAGCTTCGACATGGAAAGCGCCAGCTTTGCCAGGTCGATGGGGGTCATGTTGCCCAGCTTGCGCGCCGAGCCTGTCAAGTAAGCGTCAAAGAACTCCTGCCCAGGCGAGTAGTTGAACTTGGCAAAAGACCACATGATGTTGGAGTAGTCTGCTGGCTCCAGGTTTCCCATCTGCTTGATGCAGGCGGCGACGAGCGCGGTGACCACCTCCACGTTCCACAGCTCCAGCTTGGCAAGTGACTGCAGCGTCAGAGTCACCTGGCGCGGCCGGAAGTTTGGCATCAGCACCAGCACCCAGCCAAGGAGTGTGGACAGCAGGCGGTCATACTCAGCGCTGGCAGCCTCGTCGCGTGGCCGAGCAAAGTCAGAGCCGTAGCTTTGGTCGCCGCCGCGGCTACCTTGGCGACCGCCTGGGCGTGGTCCAGTCAGCTTGAACAGGATGCTCGCAACGTTCTCCGCATCCATCACGCTTCCTTTCTCCTCAACAAACGAGGCCAGGTCGCGCCAAGAAGAAGCCTCACGAATGGCCTGGTTCAGCGCCTGCCGCTGCGACAGCTGCTCAGATGTCAGCGCATCACGGCCATAGCCACGGCGCTCGCCCTGGCCGGAGCGATCGCCACGTGCTCCGCCCCGCCCACCCCTGCCGCCACCGTATCCACGGTCCTCGCCCCATTGTCGCTCACCAGCCTCAGCCCCCTCGTAGTCGCGGGGAGGGCCGCGGTTGAAGCCGCCTCCATAGCCCCGACCGCCGCCACCACCGCCGCCGCGGCCACCGCGGCCACCTGCCCCGCTCTCACGAGGGCGGTATGCACCACCATCCCTGTGCATAATGAGCAAGACACGATGAGCATCTTAAGGTGAGTCTGGTGACGGTTGACCCATGGACTTCCATGGCTGGAAACGTTTGCTACAGCAGGATCACGCAACTGAGTTGCAAGCGCATGCAGCTTGTGAGGGTGCCGGATCTGCTGCTGCTATCTTGCTGGTCAGCCACTACCCTTGGCACACTTGTGCACTACTGCTCTCCCGCACCCAGAAGCCGCTGTCAAAACACCACGTTGCAGAACATCGTCTTGCCTGCCCTGCACACCTGGAGGCGCGGTCCATGCGGCTGGGAGCATCAAAGTCCTCATCCCAGCTTTGAGCAGGAGTCCTGCCGCCGCCGCGGCGCTGTTCAGGGGCATCTTCCCATGCACGAGTGGGCCTGCTAGGCCTGCGGCTGGGCGTATCCTGCAGCAGCACGTGCAGCACATGTGTAACCAAGTGCATCCCATGCCTGAGAAGCTGGCGATGCCCATGCATGGTGTGTGGCTGGGAGGCCAGGAGGGGCTGGCGGCCACAGCAACGCGTTCCATCGCACCTCGTCATAGCTGTAACGCGCCTGGACGACGACGTTGCCACGCCGCCAAGTTGCCACGGGCGCAGTGGGCCTGGCACCCTGCGTTGGCCACACCACCAAACTTGTTGCAGTGAAGGAACTGAAGCATGGCTACGTGGGAGCAGTGCGGAACGGATTGCACGCACCTTGCAAAGCTCCATCCCTGTGGCGCTGCGCATATTGCGCACACTGCGAGTGGGAGCGGTGTCAGAGAGCCTAGTGCGCCAACTATGCACACAGAAGACGCGTTGCAACGAGCTGCAAGCAGCCATTTGCGCCTTGGTGTACCTGAACGACATCCGGCCGCCTACGGGATAGGATGAGGCACTTGACCTTGCTGCCGCCGTGGTCACGCTGCTGGCGACGAGCTGACCGTGAATCGCTCCAAGGGAAAGGGCTTGATAAGAGGAATAGCGGGTGTGGAACGAAAGTTCAGAAATTCGGGATTGAAAGTCAGAAGTTCGTCACAGCAAAAACGCCAGGCACCCTGCCCGACCCAAGAAGACATGCATTTAGGAGCTTCATATTAACAGTGCAGTTTATTCAGTGAACATTCACGATCACAGCATGTCGCATGGTGTTTCAGTTGCGCTGAACTTGGTCACCGCTCACAGCCGCAGCGCCCACATCATCGCGCAAGCCCAAAGGCGTTGACTCAGGCAAGATGCTCTGACATGCCGTGCTCTACGACCTTGCACGTGGCCTGGCAATCACCGGTGCCTCACAATCTGCATCGTCCACATCCTGCCGGCGTGTCTGCAGCTCTGTACCTTGCTGCGAGACAGAGCGAGGTGCCTGACCTGGCTGTGCCGCCCCTGAGGCAGGCGGCACATCTGACCCTGACCTGCTGCGGTTCCCAGCACGCGGCGGAGCTCCCGATGGCACTGTAGGCAGCGGCATGCCTGCTGTGAGCCTTGTCCGGCAGTTGGGGCAGGTGTCGTGCTGGTGCATCCACACGTCAATGCAGTCCTTGTGGTACACGTGAAGGCAGGGAAGCTGGCGCAGGACCTCCCCAGGCTCGAAATTGGCGATGCACACTGAGCACTGCGGAGTGTCCTGCAAATCAACGCTGTCGACGTGCCGTGCACCGCTGTTATCACTACTGCCGCCACTGCAGCTCCGCCGTTTGTCTGTCGGCTGCATCTGCTGTCGGTGTCCGGCTGTTGTGCCCTGCGGCACTTCCTGTTGTGCAGGAGCCACGAAGCCCTTCACACCCGCAACCACCCCATCCACTGCACCTGACTTCGGCACCAACCCAACAACAATGTCACTCCCCTCCTTGTAGTGCTTCAAGCTCTTGAAGGCCTCCTCTGAGTAAGTGAAGGTGGGGAAGGCCTCGGCGATATGAGGTGGCACGCCCATGCAGCGTGGCTGGTGCATGTCGGGCACCCCCGTCCCCAGAGTAAGCAAGGATAGGTCATGGCTGAGGGATCGCCGCATGTACCGCCGCAGCACAAGCACGCGCACGGTCATGAAGGACAGCAGCAGCACGATGAGCGCTGCAGAAGCAAGAAAGCAGGTCGGGGCGGCAGGAGCAAGGTGGCGATACATGGTCAATAGGCACAGCATTGAAGGTCGTGCATGGGATCTGGACTCGCTGCGCTGAAAGCTGCTGCAAGCAGCAATCACAAGTAAGGCCTCTGCTGTGCAACTGATGCAGCACGCTGTCAAATGCCAACGCCGCTCCTGTGATGCTTTTGCTGCACTACATGCCATGCAAATGTTGTGCCCTCACCAGCCACGGCCCCAATGATCCCCAGCTGCAGCTTATTGATGAGCACGTCGAAGCTCCGTTGCCCAGGATCAGATGGCAGCGTCAGGCTGACCGAGTAAACCCCAGATACAGGTGCACTGGCGTTGCTGTTGAACACAGCGATGTACCACCATGTGAAGTACATGTAATTGTTGTTGACCAGAGGGAACTGTTGGCAAGGAAAAGCAACAGGCCCAGGAGCACAGTTCAGCATGGGAATGTACGCGCGGCGGGTCAGCTGCATATTATTTCATCGCCTAGGCCCCTTCACTTTGCATTGCAAGGCAGCGTAACAGCACTGTAGTCAAGGTCTTGGCATCGTCTTAAGCCACTGCTTCAACCCATGCAAGAATGCTGCTCACCACTGCTGGCACTTTAGTTGTTGAGTTCAGGATGTAAGCTTGTGATGGTTGGAAGTAGAGCTGTCCCACAGATGAGGACAGAACTGGAGTGAGCACCACCACCATAGGTGAGACAACTGGCTGGTCAACGAAGGAGAGCGACAACGTCGTGCTCCTGCAAGCAAGGGTATGAAGAGGAAGGCCAGTAAGCAAGCATGCAGTGAACTTCCGGTGAAGGTCGTCCAACACCAGTCTGGCAAGAGTGTGCTTAAGCCAGCAACCTGGCTGCACCGCCCCCTTGCTGCACCCGCCAAACATACGGCCATGCCTTCGCCGCGAGTGCTCACCCGCTTGCGACGCTGCTGCCGTCGATTGGCACCGCATAGACATGCAGTGCGCCAGGCCTGATGCTGACTGAGTTCGCCAGGAAGGGGTTAGTGGAGGACAGCTGCTTTGACGTTTGAAACGACCCCTGGCAGTAGGGGCCGCCAAAGCCTATGTGCAGGTGGGAAGGACACGTGTGTCAATTGCAGCAGCAGCAGCAGCAGCAGAGCCAGCATATGACACACAGGCTTGATAGCTGGCAGGCAGCCTGATATGTGAACAACGACATCCACCCACAGTGTCCCCGAGAGCACGCCAATGGTCCTCACTGCCACCTCCACGCACGCATCACGCAATAAACTGGAGCTTCAACCTGCTGTGTATGTGCTTCCGTGACCACACGCAAGCGTCTCACCCTGCGAACAGTTGCAGCTGTACAGCCCTCCAAGGGCCATGGTTTCGGCCGAGGGGCGCAGACACGTCCCCCACCCCGAGCAGTCCAAGGGGCACAGCGGGGGGGGTGGAGCACCCTCCGTCACGTTCCATCGCGCCCTGCAGACAAGGGCAGTCAAGATATGGAGGCCCAAGCAGGGGTTGGGATCGGAACAGCGAGGATGATTTTGAATGCTGTTGCATGAACAGACAGGCCATCCAAACTGACCACTGACGTCTTGCGCACATGGGCTACAAACTGGGTGGGACTAGCAGCTGCGTGCAGCATCAGTGATCAAACTGCTATGCAAGTGCGTAGATAGACAGACTGTTGTGTCAACACAAGCCTCACCTGATATTG
The DNA here is from genome assembly GCA_039880955.1 of Chlamydomonas urium. Classification (NCBI taxonomy): domain Eukaryota; kingdom Viridiplantae; phylum Chlorophyta; class Chlorophyceae; order Chlamydomonadales; family Chlamydomonadaceae; genus Chlamydomonas; species Chlamydomonas urium. The sequence continues at coordinate 115,589 of JAWZTI010000010.1, read as the reverse complement.
AGCATGCCCAATACGCCATCAGCCTGCGCTGCCAGTGGTGCGTTGTTCCACACCCCAACCCACCTGCACAGGCATAGCAGGGAGATGGTCAGTGGCGTCAGGCATTGCGCAGTTAAAAGAACCCTTGCTTGTGTCTGGTTGCCCCTGATGCCCTTCCCTGACCACTGCACCCATGCCCTCATGCCACGCACCAGCTGTAAGAGCTGGACAGTCCAGATAATTGCACCATCTCGTAGTTCAGCAGCTCAGACTGATAAGGTATGTAGCAGTCGCAGTCGCACATACAGTCATTCTGCAGCAGAGGGATGCACAGGCAGGGCAGGCACGGGGGTGAGCGTCATATAAGCGAGCATGCAACAATGCTGATGGAGAAAGGAACCCAACCGGGCTAAGACACTAATCTGTCAAAGAATGTGTAGGAAAATAAAACACACAGCAGCAGCGGCAGCAACTTCTCAGCACTAGCCTCCTCACTGGTGTCACTGCAACTCGTAAGCACACCCGCTGAGTGAAGCCGACGCCCCTCACATTGATGTTGAAGCGCACGGGGTCGATGTCACCAAGGGTGGGCAGGGACAGGCTTCCATTGAGCTGAGGCGACAGCACCAGCACTGGCTGGTACCAGCCGAGGGTGCCCGCAGGTTTGAGCACCTCCACGAGCAGAACCGCATTGGGCGTCAGGCGCCCCCGCACAGGAATCTGCATCTGAGCGTGCATGAAACCAGTGAGCAAAGGTGCAGGACAGCCAGTGTCATGCGACAGAGTTCTAACACAGAGTGTCAGACAACAGTGATTTGACAGGGAAATGAGCTGTTTCACAACTGTGCCAAAGCTGACTTCTAGGCAGTCGTGCGCGAGCGCTCCTTTGCCGCAGGCGACAGGAACCAAGACACACCCGGAACACCATGTGCACACATCTCTGTTAACGTCCCTTGTAACTCCTGCCCTTTCTTGCACCCTGGTTGTCATGCCACAAGATCCTCTCCACCCACCCCTGCTGAGCTCACCGTGACATTGTAATATGTCCAAGTCTGGGACGGTGCACGGATCTGCAGCCAGCTGCTGGTCAACTCGGTCACAGGAATGCTGCAAGCGCGCCCCGTAAGCCCAGGACTGCAAATGCACTGCTCCTGGCCACCTTGCACCAAGTCCTGTGGCATGTGCATCATGTGGGCACATTGGTCAGCCACAAAGAGTATGGCAGGTGGCAAGACGCTTTCCTGGTACATGCACTCCAAGCTGTTGCACAAGTTTTCGTGTGTCACTACACAGGCTGCACTGTCACTATCTGCCTTCAGCCAAAGCTACCTTGCCCTGAGCCTGCAAACCGCTCACCCTTGTACAAGTGCCAGCGCCGCTGCACTCAGCAAACTTGCGCCCTGGACGCGGGCACGGCACCTGCATGCCAGCAAAGCCAGCAAAGGAAAGGCGTGACGACACCAAAAGCAGATTACTCAGCCAGTGCCGTCTGCAGCACACATCTGCTGCCAACAGCAACATTGCGCAGCTACTCTCGCAGTAGACATCCAGGCCGTGCTCGTGGCTCATCACGCCATGCTCCATGCCATGCCCTGACAGGGCCTGTGACGATGGAATCAGGACCTGATGCATGCTCACCGCATGAGGTACAAGCGCCACGCTCTTACCCGGACAACCGCATCTCCAGTACCGTGTCTCCCCCTGTCTGCCCACCCTCCCGTCGCACATGAGCTGTCACCGCGCATGTTGCTCTCAGCGAGAAACGCAGCTCCATGGGATGCGTTACGGTGTTGGCAAGGCTAATGTACCTGCGCACAAAACGCAACAGGTGCACCGTACTGTTAGGGAGCCACGATTTGGAAATGCCTGCTGACCTGCTCAACAGTGGATTGACTGCCTACACTCAGTAAGCCTGTCAGCTGCCTCCTGTTCTCCGCATTACTTACCAATTCTGGTCGACTGCCTGCTGGTCAAACAGGCTGCCCACCGGCATCACAATGCGTTGCATAGATGCATGCCGCGCAAGCCCACTGTCATCCACAAATGTCATCATGAGCTGGCTGTCGTTGCCACTGGTATGTGCCGGGTCATACACTGGGTCGCCCGATTGGTCTATCGACACCTATAGCGAGGGCATTTCGGAGGGTATAGCACATGATGCATGAGCATGAGATGAGCAAGGACAGGACTCCTGACTGACACAACATTGTGGCTGCAGGATCCTGACTTGCGTGCGCTGCCTGGCCTTCCTCTGATACTGACCGCCTGCCCCCACCCCTGACTTTGCATCAAACTGCACTTCTGCTCACCGTGGGTGGCCCGTTGTCGTACGTGTCCGTTATGCGTGTCTTCCGCGAGGCCATCAAGTACACTCCTTGCGTGTCTGAGCCCGGCGGCAACGTGTTGCCCAAAGCATCCTCAATGAACAACTCCACCAGCAGCTGCCTGTTAGTACATGCAAGCACCACCAACGCTTCAGGAATGCATGCACCAGCTGCAAGACGGTGACAGCCATGTTCGTGCATGTAGCAGCCATGTTTTTTGGCACTCAACGCACGCACCCGTTGGACTGAGCACACGAGCTGTTTTCTGGGGTATACTTCACAACGATCAGCCATGCAAGGCAGGCATTAGCAGCTGGCAGGGTGCCGTTGGCAGTGATGTTCACGGACAGAGTGCTCCTGGATCCCATGGGGTTGTCTTTCAGTCTTGTCGCGTCAAATGGAGATACCAGCTGCGCACCGACGCAGCGCATGCGCGGCTGCATCACCTGTCCCCGAGCGTCTGCGCGTGTATGACACACTGAAAAAGGGTGAGCGACCACAAGCCTACGCTTGCGACGTCCGCAAGTGTTCTGTCGGCCCTGCTGGCCTCAGCACAGTTTTGCAACCTGCCAGGGCCCCTGCAGCTGGCCATGGCGCAAGCGCACCTGCAAACAACAGCAGCGCCAGCAGCGCGACACCCAGCGCTCCGCAGCCACCGGCTCGCCGCATTTCCTGGTGCACAAGCCTGCTGTGCAGTCCACTCGCTCTCGCTGCTCCAACGACGCTGCGGCCCTGTTTCAGACGCGCATGACCTTACAGCTTTGGCATATATCAGCGTAAAATATTGCTAGCTGCCGCCTCGCTGTGTTACTGTGCTTTCTTTGGACAAGTTCTTGCGCCTGCGAGCAGCTGAGGCACAAGTGTGGGCGCACGTTCTCAACACTCCCTAGGCCTATCCTGCACACGCAGTTTAGCTGCCATGACAAGAGATGGTGATGGGCCGATGCCAGGTCCGTCCTCAGCTGCAGGAGGAACAGGGGCTCCGCCCAAGCGCTACAGGCGGACTGAGCTGGACGATGAGGAGGAAAAGGCCAAGCTGGCACTGTTAGAAGAAGACGAGTGCGTGAAATGCATGGGCCAGCATTGTTCTGTGCATGGCAGCACTGCAGCACATGCATGTCATGCTGTTGACGGGGGCGTGCTCTCGTACCCTCGCTGCTCCACCTGATCAGGTATGACGAGTACGTGCCACTCTCCAAACGGCGCCAGATGGAGGTGCAGAAGTATCGAGAGCTGCTTGGCCAGGTAGCGATCAGCAGCAACCAGCATGACATGGACTTGCAATCCCCTGCCGCCACTGAACGAGCCAGGCACCTGGCAGGCATAGCACACCATGACATGGGTCAGGGAACACAGGCACAAGCCTGCTGCTTTCATTAGGTTTGCAAGCGTCCCCAGCAAGCCGTTCTCTCGTCTGGATGTCCATCATGCTGCGTATCCCTCGTGTCCACGCCCCGCAGGCGCCACACCCCATGTGCGTGTTGGGCACCATGCCCCTTCCAAACCAAGCAAGTCTCGATCTCTTTCTGCATCGCTTCTCACACATGTACCCACATGCACACCCTTGCAAACCCGCAGCCTGGGCGAGACGAGGACAAGGACCGCCCCAGTCGGTCGGCATCGCCTGTTGACGTGCAGCAGCGGCCCAAGGAGAGCTTGCTGCTGGCAGCTGTGAGGATGCGCAAGGACCAGCCTGAGGCCACTGAAGAACAGAAGCAGCTGGACGAGGAAGCAGACATCCTGAAGCACGTTCTGCAAAAGCAGGCGCTCAAGGCAGTCAAGGAGCTGGCGCAGGTGTGAGGGCAGTGTAGGGGCGTGTGGTCAGGGGTGCCTGAACAGAGGGTCTGTAGCTGGAGGTGTTGATGTAGCTGGGTCCCTGTGGCAAGGGTGTAGGCCCAGAATGGTGGGACGTGTGGCTTGGGTCGAACAACTACGCCTTGGCATTTCTAACAGGTTTCAGTTCAAGGCGGCAAGACACCTTGTTGGGCAAATGCAATCACGCTATGCTTGTGGGCGCGTTGATGTACAGGACGTGAAGTACACGACGAGCATGAAGACGGGGTGGAAGCCGCCACTGCGGTACCGCCTGATGCCCGAGGAGGAGCGGCAGAAGCTACGGGACATGTTCCGCATTGTCATCGACGGTCATGGGGTGCCGCCGCCCATCCCCAGCTTCCAGGTGCGTGCGAGCAGCGGTCGCCGCTGCACTGGGAATACATGATGGGTGACAAGGCGGGCGGAAGTGGTGGGCGATCAAGGATGCCGTGGGCTCTTTGATGAAGCAGGACAGTAGGACAGGGTGAGAAGGGCTCATAGCTGAGCGTCAGGCGAAGCCGCACAGTATGGGTCAATGAAAGTTTTGTCTCAGCCTTGCTGTTTGCATCTTAAGCAGAGTCTCAAAGTGGTAGTTGACATGTGTGCCCGGTCTGGCACCAACCGCACTGTTACAACACCATTTTTGCGCCCTTGCAACCCTTTACATAACATCCCACTCAGACGCTCAATCAAACCCATGCCTGCAACTCATAATGGTATATGCACCTTCACCTTTACACGGAACCCACAGGACATGAAGCTGCCCGCTGCAGTGCTGCGAGTGCTGGAGGGCAAGGGCATCAAGAAGCCAACGCCCATTCAGATTCAGGGCCTGCCTGTGGCACTGTCGGGGCGAGACATGATCGGCATCGCCTTCACCGGCTCAGGAAAGACGCTGGTGTTCACACTACCCATGATCCTGATTGCGCTGCAGGTGACTAGGGTTCCGAGTTCAGGCTTGGAGGAGGGTTGGATGGCGCAGGGAACTCCACAACAACGCAGTGTGTCAGATAAGGAAGCAAGGCTATGGGAATCACTGGCTGAGCTTGCACAGGCTGCGCCTGATTTTAGGGTCATCAGGTGCCAGTACCTCAGCGGCATGGCTATCCTTAGTGGTGTTGGCGGGGCTGCGACACCCCAGCAAACTAGCTGTCGCCAACCCACATTTTGGCATAAGTGCCATGGGGTGATGCCTGCCTGTGTTGCAGCGCTGCATCATTTGGCCATGACGCTGCTCCTTGTATTTTTACTTTTGACAGGAGGAAATGCGCATGCCGCTGTCCCGCAATGAGGGGCCGGTGGGGCTGACCATCTGCCCGTCGCGTGAGCTGGCACGACAGACGTTTGAGATCGCGGAACAGTACTGCAAGGTATGGATGGGACAGCCTGCATGGGCTCAGGCATCAGTAGCAGGGCAGGTGGCGGGCGCACGGTGGCAGGGGCTGTGCGCAGTGGCAGCAAGTGTCACTAATACCAGGTGCTCCTATCCCTCTCGCTTTTTGACGCGGGCTGCTACAAAAGGGCACCGGAAGCCTGCTGTGTTGTTGCTGCCTCACGACCTTATGGGCAACAGTTTCTGGTGCAGCGCAGCCTTACACTTCGTCTGTCCCTCACCACAGCGCCTGCAGCAGGTTGACTGCTCATGGCAACTGGCCAGCACCATGGCCCCCATGTTATCAGAAAACTTGCAAATTTACAACAACCCTGCGCCCCGTTTGTCCCTCCTACCCATAGTCGCTAGAGCAGGATGGCTACCCACAGCTGCGCGTGCTGCTGTGCATTGGAGGCGTGGACAGTAAGCTGCAGTCAGAGATTATCCGCCAGGGTGTGCACATGGTTATCTCGACACCGGGTCGCCTGAAGGACCTGCTCCACAAGAAGCGGATGAACCTGGACATCTGCAGGTATGGGAGAAAAATGTGATGCTTTGCTTTGAGTTTAGCAGCGCAGTCACCTGTTTTGTGATGTGTGCAGGCGACTGATGCTGGTGGTTGGGTTGCAATTGTAGTGGTTGCATGCTGCCTGCAACTTGTCAGGTGCAACACCAACCAGTTGCTTCAAACCTGCGTCCACACTGTTGCAGGTACCTCTGCCTGGATGAGGCGGATCGCATGGTTGATGGAGGGTTTGAAGAAGAGGTGAGCAAAAAAGCCTTTTACAGGTGCTGTTGTGCAGGTGCTTGCGGATGTCGGGCTTGCCGTGGGCAGGGGAAACTAGGGATGGAGGACGGTTATGGGCTGCATTCAGCCAGGGCGTTCGGCTGGGAACAGGGCTCAGCACCCCTCTGGCACAGCAGTTGGCAGCCGACACCAACGCGAGAAGCTGCATTTGCTGCGCTTGACAGCTTGCAGCATGCTATAAAGTGGCAGAGTGCATGCTTTAGCAGCGCTGACCCTGGCCGACCCCCACTGCCACTGCTGCCCCCAGATGCGTGACGTGCTGTCATTCTTCAAGGGCCAGAGGCAGACGCTCATGTTCAGCGCAACCATGCCTGCTAAGATCAAGTCCTTTGCTGAGAGCGCCCTGGTGGACCCCATCGAGGTGCGTGACCTTCATCAGCAAATGCATGTGCTCGTGGTTGCGTTGGGTCCGTGCTTTGGACCCCCGCCGATCCGACGAGGGCATGTCTATCACTGCTTTGCCAACAGACCACTTCCTCTTCTTTGCTTGCAGGTCAACGTGGGCCGTGCTGGTGCCGCCAACTTGGATGTCATCCAGGAGGTGGAGTATGTCAAGGAGGAGGCGAAGCTGGCATACCTGCTGGAGTGCCTGCAGAAGACGGCGCCCCCGGTGCTCGTGTTTGCTGAGAACAAGAGGGACGTGGACACCATCCACGAGTATCTGCTGGTGCAGGTATGGAGAGAAGGTTGACTAGGAATCTGAGGGAGCTGATGAGATGCCCGAGGAGGAGACTGGCAATAGTTAACTTTGCTAATGCTGCCTCTTTTGCGGTGTGGGGGGGGNGTTTCAGAGTGGTGAAAAGGGGGCAAGTAATGCTTATGGCCACGCATTCAGGGTGTGTCGGCGGACTGCTGTGGCTGTTTGCGACATCACAGGGTGTGACATCACATTTCTTGCAATCTTCCAAGTTTGCAGCAAGTCTCTTGCTGAAGCTTATTGGTACCAAGAGTCCTGCCTCAATTTGTTGTGAGCAGTGCTACTGCCCCTGGCGCCATTCCTCTGCTCTTGGCTCTGACCCACCACTCCCAACCCTCATTCCTGCCAGGGTGTGGAGGCGGTGGCAGTTCACGGCGACAAAGACCAATCAGAGCGAGAAGCGTCCATCGATGCCTTCAAGGCCGGAACCAAGGACGTGCTGGTGGCAACGGACGTGGCATCCAAGGGACTTGACTTCCCCGACATCCAGGTATGGGCAGTGTGCGTCCCCTGTTAGCAAGAAATGGTGGCACACATCCAACAACCAGGGCCAGACTTGAGGTCAGCAACGCATGCTGTGGGGTCTTCTTTCCAATCAAACACCTCACCTTGTGCCTGTCCCATCAAAGCACGTCATCAATTACGACATGCCCGACGAGATCGAGAACTACGTGCATCGCATCGGTCGTACCGGCCGTTGCGGGAAGACGGGCGTGGCGACGACCTTCATCAACACGCGCTTCACCAACGAGACCATTCTGCTGGACCTGAAACACCTGCTAAAGGTGTGGGTCCTGCTGGGCTGGCCAAGCCTACTGGCTGCTAGCTTTGGGGCAGCGGGGGGGGGCTTGCGCGTAATGGGCTACAGCATTGCTGCTTCTTGGTTGAGGCAACTTCAGCGTAGCATCAGCGCAGCGAAAGCAGGTGCACATGCCCGGAACTCTGGTGGCCTATATCGCCACTTTGCTAGCATGTCACGGCCACCCTGCATTGTGACACACCACATTCACACCGTCGACCGGCATGTTCACCTGTTGGCCACGCCCTGCAGGAGGCAAAGCAGCGTGTCCCACACTTCCTTCTGGCGCTGGATGACCCGCTGGAAGAGATGGAGAAGCTGGCGGAAGCATCTGGCGTCAAGGGCTGCGCCATCTGCGGTGGTCTTGGCCATCGTGCCACACAGTGCCCCAAGCTGGAGGCAGAGAACAAGGCGGCTGTGCGCAACAACAAGGATTACTTTGGCAGCGGGGGCTTCGGCGGCGAGATGTAAAGGCTGTTGCTGCCGCTACTTGGCACTTGTGTCGGTGTAAGTTTGGATTCTGGAGGATGTTACTGCTTGTGCGCCCCATACCGTTTGGACTGGTTGGTTACTGTTGTTGCTTCCTATTTTGTTCGGTAGAAACCGCACGCAGTGGATGCTTGGCTTGTGCAAAAAACAGTGCATTTCTGTACATAAAACTTCGTCAACTGGGCATGCACAAACTGATAGGCATACCTGCCATTGACACCAATGAGCATTGTGCTGAATGATGTTATGTGTTATGCGTCTATCATGGTGTTCAGTAGACTGTTATGCGTCTGGCATGGTGTTCAGTAGACATCTAGGTGCTTCACCCATCTGATGAGCATGTCCAGGCGCTGCTGATGAAGGTCCATAGCTGCTCACTTACTGGGCTGCAAAGGCCCAAGGCCCCCCGGTAAGCAGCTGACTTTGCCGTCAAGGATCAGCTCCGCGATCACTTTCCCTGTGGCAGGGCCGTTGAGGATGCCCCAGCAACTGTGCCCGGCAGCCACGTACAGCCCTGGCTCACCAGGCACCTCGCCAATGACTGGCAGGTTCCCTGACCGCTGCGAAATTGGCAGATAGCACGCCTGCTGCTCCAGCAGCTGGGCTTGGCCCTCCCCAAGGCACGAGGAGAGCACTGAGGCGGCCGCCTGGACGCGCCTGGCCAGCTCGGGGTCTACCATCACCCCTGAGGTGCTCGCAGGGACTGGCAGCTCCTGGGGCTGGCCGCAGACATAGACGGTCCCATCGGGGCGGGGGTACACCTCCGTCTCCAGCTGCCGCCCGCCCGCCTCCACTACCCTGGCCTCCAGGCACAGGGCGGTGACGGGCTCGCTGGGCTGCAGCACAACGCTATGGTACTTGAGGCCTGCGATGCGCCCTAGGTCCGCCCCAGGGATCCACGCCTGTGCCTGGGGCGTCCAAGGGCCCATTGCAAGCACGACAGCGCTGCCCAGCAGCTCCTGACCGTCCACCACCACGCCCTTCACACGCCCATCGGTGCCCCGCACCAGGCCCTGCGCCGTGCCCTTGATGATCTGTGCGCCCTGTGCCTTGGCGCTGTCCAGAAGCGCATTTGTCAGCAGCCTCGGGTGCACCTGGGCAGTTGTGGAGGTGTCGCCAGCCGGCGCCGCTGCTACAATGGCCTTGCTGTCCACCCATGCCGGCAGCGGCGCTTGCAGCTTGGCTGGACCGGGGCCCGCATGACTCGCAGGCTGGGCCATGGCCAGGACCTGAACAGTGTCCACCTGTCGATAGCCAATCTTGTCAGCGCTCAGAGTTGTGGCCAGCTGCGCATGGAGGTGGTAGCTGAGGCGAGCAAGGGGCTCCAGTTGGGAACCATCATTCCAGTCTAAAGCCAGGAAGCCTCCAGCCTTGCCAGAGGCCGCGCAGGCAGGCTGATCGCGCTCCACCTGCTCCAGTTGGCAGGCACGGTGTAGGGCAGAAGTGGTTGGTGGCTGCACAATGCTTTGCGCTGCATGAAGCAGGCCCAGTGTCTCACCACAGACACTGCCGCAGGTGAGCTGTGTTGGGTGAGGTAATAAGCCACTGATGCTCCGATGATTCCGCCACCCACAACAATCACGCTCTTGCTGCTGCATGTTGCAGGGGCCATGGGGCTGGCCCTGCATCTATGCGTGGGGAGTGTGAAGCAGCATCGCCTGGGGCTGATAGCATAAGCCGGCATCCAAATCTGATGGGGCTTCCTCAGCAGAGCCGCTTCCCGATTGCTTCCTGGGCTTCCCCACACTGAAGAGCGAGGCTCCGTTACCAGGCGCCCAGACACGCCAGACCCAGCGCAGCGCTCACACACGCACAAGCAAAACAAGTCCAGGCACACAGGCGCAAGACGCGCTGGATTTGCGCCCCTCCGCAGCGGTCAGTGCAGAAGTAGTCTACCACAGCATCGGCCGCTGACCGCGACGCAGCCCGTGGCCTCGGCTGAGGGCTGCGTTGCAGCTATGCAGGCCCTCGGCACACCGCGCGCTGTGCGGGCAACAGGCCGCACCGAACTGCATCGCAGCACACCATGCTGGGCGCACAGCTCTGCACGGGGCCGCAAAGTATCATGGGTGCTGTCAGCAGCACCGGGTGGCACAGAGAGTCAACGCTCTAGGGTGAAGGCAAAGGGCGTGCGCCAGGGCAAGCAGCTGCCCTCGTTGCAAGAAGTGCTGCCGCATAACGTCGAAGCTGCCAGTTCCTCAACGCCGGGCGCACTGCAACAGACCACCGGTGCCTGGGACTCGTTGCCGGCACGCTACAAAGTGGTCGTGGGCTGTGCTGCCTCGTTCGTGATATGCAACATGGTGAGCTGCATGGGGACGCACAGCAGTATGTGCTCTGAAGCCCAGCGTGGCCTCTGATGGAATCTGGCCCATGATGCTCCCTGGTTTGTTACATGATGCTGACGGTGTTGCTATTGCTGCATGTTTGCTCGCAGGACAAGGTGTGTGCTTGCTTGGCTGTGACTGATAGACTAGCACGTGGCAGACAGCTACAGCACCTTGCAGCAACAGCACTGCAAAGTAGTGCATCTGCATGACAGGCATGCACACGCAAGCCAACACGCTATGTCTTCCAACTTGCAACTTGAAGGTGAACATCTCTATCGCCATCATCCCCATGGCAGCGGACTTTGGGTGGAGTCCGTCTGTATCAGGCATCGTCCAGAGTGCCTTCTTCTATGGCTACATGCTGAGTCAGCTGCCAGGTGGAGTGCTGTCTTCCAAGTTTGGGGGCCGGCGTGTGCTGCCAGCCGGCCTCGCGCTGTGCTCGCTTGCAACAGCTGGCGTACCCCTGCTAGCAACGACAGTCCCAGGTGCGAGGGAAAAGGGCTACAGGGGCGGCTGCAACCGACCACCAGTGTCGGCTCACCCTGACTGGCCATGTTATGAGCACAAGTAGAAATAGCGAAGTTTTTGCTAGAACAGCTGTTAGGTACCAGACAGCTCTTCACTAACCTCCTGCTCCACATGTACGCGCCCCACTCTACCACCTTGGCGCTTCTGACACTTGCGATGGGCACCACACATGGCTGTGCGTACTCGCAGGCCTGTGCGTTTCGCGAGCGGCCGTGGGCCTGGGCGAGGCCATTGCCCCCTCTGCAGCCACCGACGTCGTGGCACGCATCATTCCCTCTCACGAGCGCTCCCGCGCTGTGTCGTTCATCTTCTCTGGCCTCCACCTGGGCTCCATTATTGGTCTCTTGGCGGCGCCGCCCCTGATCAGCAACTTTGGGTGGGAGAGCGTGTTCGTCACGTTCGGGCTGTTGGGGTTTGTCTGGTACGCCTGGTTTGAGTCTGTGCTGTCAAGCATCGAGGGACAGGAGCCCGAGTTTGCAGCCACCCTGGTGGGGCGCCAAGCAGCGCAGCCGTTGGAGGCAGCAGCCGCAGCGGTGGCTGCGGATCCGCACGGGGCGGTGATCGATGCAGATATGCCGATCCCATGGCGTGCCTTCATGCGTTGCCGGCCAGTGCAGGCGCTCATGTACACTCACTTCTGCAACAACTGGTGGGTGCTGTGAGGCTGCACGGTGGTGAAAGTGTCTGACTGTTGGCACCCAGGTGTGGGACTGCACTTGGATGCAGCCCCGAGTCATGCAAGCTGCCTCTAACATGGGTAGGACTGATTCCCGCACGTGTTGAAAAGCACTCTCCAGGCCTTACATCAGCTATTTTTCTGACCATCTGCGTTGCCGCTTCACCCCTTCCCTGCCATACAGGTTCCATTACACAATGCTTGCGTGGCTGCCCACGTACTTCACCGACACGCTGTCGGTTGACCTCATGCACGCGGCACAGACGGCGCTGCTGCCACCGCTGGCAGGCATCGCTGCGTCGGCATCGGCGGGGCCCCTGGCTGACGCTCTGGTGGGCGCTGGCATGCCGGTGTCGACGGTGCGCAAGCTGGCGCAGTGCACGGCATTCCTGGTGCCGTCCGCTTTCCTGCTGTGGGCGTGCACGCCCGAGGTCATGGACAGCACCAACCTCACGGTGGCAAGCATCACGCTGTCACTTGGCATTTCATCCTTCAGCCTGGCAGGGCTGTACTGCACACACCAGGTGCGAGCACGCAGGTTGCGCGAAGCGAGGTTTGGGCTTGTGGGACGTACGTGCCAGGCATAATTGATTGTTTACTTATGCGGGCAAGTGCCCAACTTGTCTGCAGCGTCCCCTTTTTAGTGGCCTCCAGACGGTCTAGATGGTCTACCAGGTGGTGGCCGTCCCCTCATCCCAAGCACTTGGCCGTCTTTGCGTGTGCAGGACCTATCGCCCAAGTATGCATCGGCCATGCTGGGTCTGACCAACACTGCTGGCGCCGTCCCTGGCATCGTGGGTGTCACCACCGTCGGCATTCTATACGACCTCACTCAAAGCTGGGAGCTGGCCCTGTTCGTCCCTTCCGCCTTCTTCATGCTCACTGGGGCAGCTGTGTACACTTTCCTATGCGATAACTCACCCGTTGACTTTGACGCCGCCAATAACCAGCCTTTTGCGTGGGAGTCGCTGCTCCGCTGGCGGTCCAGCTCTGACAGCAAGGACCAGTGAATGCACCCTGCTTGGTGCGACGACATTGATGTGCCGCATCAGGACGTCCAAGGCATGATCATGAGCAAGTCCCATCCTGAGCATGCTGCCAGCTTATCAGCAGAGTGCCGCTTACAGATCAGGTCGTGCTGTGTGAACCTGGAGGTTCCTTACCTGCTTTCTGCATTTATTGGATGCTGCAGTTGTAATTTTTCTGTCTGATCTGCCAGCAGTTTACCAATTTGGCACGATGTGTGCAGTGCACTAGCATTCATGCAAGGAACGGAAGCAGTGCGCTCACATCAGTGCATGTGATATGTTCAGGAGCTGCAGGCCATCCAGGTTGCATCACGACGTGATGGCCCAGCCGTTATGCAGCATTCTGCCGTCCAGCAACAGGACTTTTGTGTTGCTCATATTTCTTTGTCACCTTGCCCCTGAGCTCTATATCGGCATTCGCGGGCAATGGCTGCTGCTGGCGAACTTGTGGAAAGCGAGTTCCTAAGCGCCCACCACACGCCCATACCCCTGCACTGCGGAGAAGGTGTCTCATCCCAGCTGCACCAGCGCCTGTAGCAACCTCAGCGCACAACCACCAAATATAAACGCATCCATATGCTTACACAAACTTTGGAGCGCGTGGGCATACAGTGCAGAGGCTCAAGCCTGACCATGGCGCTGCGCGCTGCATGCCTCCTATTGCTGGCTGCCTTGGCGCTCGCATCCTGTGAGTGCTTTGGACAGGCACGCGTTGTGCTTCGGCGCAGCGCGGTCTGTTCAGCTGCATAAGTCGAGTGTCGACCACTTTGAGGGTCGGCTCTGGCTGAGACGCGCCTGATTCTGCTGCTTCCGCGCTGCCGCAGGTCCCTCACCTTCAACATCTCGGCTGCTCCGCGCCGCGGAAGCGACGACCAGCAGCAGCACTGGTGGCAGTGGCAGCACAGCGCAGGCTCTTTCTCCAGCCAACCTGTGGCAGCTCCTGGAGTTGCGCCCTGACGTCAGCATCTTCAAGCAGCTAGCGATGGTGCGCAGCCGTGAGGCGGCACTCAACAAGCCGAGTGCATGCATGCATCATGGGATGTCCATGCGCACATGTGCATGGTGGGCTGAAGTTGCAACTCTGGTGCGCTGTTGTGCTTTCCTAGGGCGCTGGCATCGTCGACCAGCTGAACAGCAGTGCCACCAGCGGAACGCTGTTTGTTCCAAACAACGCTGCGTTTAGGTCCTACTTTGCTGAAGTCGGCCGCAACCAGTCGGAGCTGGCGCGCTCGCGCACGCTGTCTTCGCAGCTGCTGTACCACCTGCACACGGGAAGCGTGCTGGAGCAGCAGGACATTTCGTCTGGCACGGTGAGCCGCTGCAGCATGCAGCTTGCAAATGGGTGCATGAGCACGCGGCACCAGAACTAATACGCGCTTAAGTTTCTCTCCACTTTCCGCGCCACAGAACATCACGATGGCGAATGGAGGGCGGACGACAGCGGTTCTCAATTGGGACAGCACAGTGCAGCTTCGAGATGCAGCAGGCCGGGCAGCGGAGATCCTGCAGGAAGACATCCCTGCAGGGAAAACTGCTAATGCATACGTAATCTCACGGGTGCTGGTGCCCGTGCGGCCGGCAAACCTGGGAGAGGCTCTGTCGGCAAACAGCAACTTCTCCATGTTCCTGCGAGCCATGCAGGTTGGTGGCTACAATGCCACCCTCAACAGCTCGACAGTCAACATGACCTTCCTGGTGCCAAGTAACAGTGCCTGGCCCAGCGCCCTGCAGGCCCTGGTGGGTGCAGAGCGGGAAGCGAGGGGCCTGTGGACGCTGCTTCAGTGCTTGGCGCAATAGCCCCCAGCATGTGCCTCTTACAAGCCATGCAACGATGCATGGCAGCTGCTGCTTCCACTTCCCTGTCCTCGACAGCACCACCCCATACTGACAATCATCTCGTACTGCCACTCGATGTGCAGAACCTGACGTTCCCGCAGCTGTTGGACAACCACACGCTGCTGTCTAGCATCGTGAGCGCACACATCCTGCCTGGCGTGTACAGCTGGCAGGTGCTGTCCAACTACTCGGGAGACCGATACTTCCCCACCTGCAACAGCTGCACCAACACATACACCGAGGTGCAGTACAGCTCAGAGGACGAAGAGATTGGCCCTGTGTATGTGACGGGCGTGGGCAGTGCCGCAGGCCAGTCGGCATTGATCATCTACGATGACTTGATAGCTGGGCGCTTTGCACTGGTCCAGGTGTTGGACACAGTGTTCCTTCCGCTCAGGAAGTGGGCCACGCGGTGTCCAGCTGGGCGGTATGGTTGTCAGGTTCCAGCCGATGGGGGAAGCCTATAAGGCTAGGCCCGATGCTTGGACTTTCATCATAATAAGCTAGGCGGCTGTTTGGCCCTGGTTTGCCTCGTGCACGCGTGTGATCACAGTCGGTGGGATTGTGCGCCATAGGTGCTGCCCAGCCCCTTAACAATGTTCCGCAGGTATTTTCGCCCTCCTTTATGCATGGGCATGGTGTGCATTTGTTCATCATTGTTTCAGTCATTCTTTGCGGACGACTTCATTGTGGCCACCTGACTTGTTGGGCTGTCCACTGCTGCTGCTGCTGCCCCCAGTGACAAACCTTGATCCCTGATTATTGCCGCGATACAACCTATCCGTCCCCTTACAGGATGCACATTTGCACGCCCCGTCCTTTTTGCATCGGCAGTGCAGTGCAGGCTCAGTGAATGCTATGCGTTGATGTGCACATTACAGCAGCAAGGTGGCTTGACTGCACAAACCACTGCCAGAAATGGTCAATGGCCCCCTCTGTTGTCGCTGCCTGAACTTTCGGTTATCCTGTTCAGTTTGCTGTAACCAATGGCCGAACAAATGGCATGGCATGTTGACCAGGATTCTGAACATCACGTCTGCACACAAAGAATGGTGACAGTTGGAAGCGAAGTTAATTGCGTTTCATTTAAAAGTCCCTGGGCCCCATTCTGCATGCAAGTGAGCAGTCCGTTGCTGCTGCTGCTGCTGCCGTGAGCGCTCGATGGCAAGGCTGATGTCAAGGAACATGCTTCGGTCAACAAAAGGGTACTCAGCCAGCCAAAGGCCCGACTCTGGCAGGTACACCTCGCGCACCACCTGCAGCATGCACAGCCAACATACATGCACCGGTCAACACCATGTCACATGCACATGCACATGAAAGTCACTCGTGTACTTCCGCACAGCTGATTTCATCGGTTGCCGTGCTGCAAGTAACACCGTTGGCAGGCGCCTCACCTTGAAGGTCACAAATGCATCATCCTTGCACAGCACAAGCAGCTCAGCTGGCTCACCAATGTGCACCAGCTCGGCGCGTGGCTGCAAGGCAGGCGTACAACCACAGGGAGCAGCAGCAGCAGCAGTATCAGCAGCAGCACCATTGGGTGCAAGTCCAATCAGGAGTGCTGCAGAGGGAGAAAGTTCTGCAGGCAGGGGTGATCTTGCACAGAGCAGGGAGGGGTGAACTGCCAGCGTTGAGTGACTGCTGACCGCATGGCGCAACACTGCCAGCTGCGACGCCTTGCCCCTATCACTGCACATCAGGTTGCCTCACATAGCGCCCCAGTCTGGCGAGGCCTACCAGGGCGCTTCCCCAGTCCCTTCTGACCCCTTAGATCGCCCCCGGAACGACATACCTGGTAGGGAAACTCCAGCTGCACTCTTGCGCCACCGGGCCAGCCATCCCCAACCAGCACGCGCACCATCGCGCCACCGCCTCTGCCGGGAAAGGGGAGGAAGCCGGACACCTCAACCTCCAGCACCTGTGTGAGAGGGCGATTGGCGAGGCAATGGGCGTGAAGCATCTTAGGGTGCAGAAGGAGGCAGCACAGGCTGCAGCACAGTTCACGTCCACCGGCATGTGCAGTACTGCTTTACCACACTCAGTGACTCGCTTCCCCCTGACAGAGATGCCAAGCAGCACGGCATCTACGAACTGCGTCATGCAGCTCCCTGCTAGCCGCCAGCGGCCATACGTCGCACTCGGCACTGGTTTCCAACAGAAAAAGAATCTTTCCATCTTGCTGTCGGCCCCCTGCCGTCCAATCCCCATCCCACTCCACTACCTGTTCAGGCCGGCTGCGGGTCACCCACCTGAACCTACGTTCCTGCTCCTTCCCTGCCTGCCCTGCCCCTGCTGCTGCCCGCACCTGAGCCCTCCACAGCCCAACACATTTGTACTGCTTTGCATACAGTTCCAGGTTGCGCATCCCCGCCCTGATCCAGGGGCTCCACACTGGGAACAGAAGGGCAGGCGCCGCCAGCGCCACTGCTTTTGACAGCACCATGGACGCTCCCAGCGACCCGAGCAACTGCACAACGCGTCTGTAGTGCAGCACAGCAATCATCATCTGATGTCAGATCTCGGCTGTCATAAGGTGGGTAAACAAACATTATCTGTTGAAGCAGTAGAGCATGGGCAGTACATAGGCACCTAGTGACCCGATCAGCTGTACAGCACGCCTGCAGCAGACAGCCAATTGCTGTCAGCAAGCACTCACAACTGCCCAATGAGAAATGCCGAGCTGTCTGATGCCGGCAGTGCAACGCTTTGAGCATGCTGCCTCCCTGTGACCCAGGCATGTGCACTCACTCTTGTATTGTCCGTGGCTGGTAGAAATCGGCTTGGTCACCCCGAGGTGCCAGCGGCAGCACCGTCTCCTGAGCACAAAGCATTGCGGCATTGCAACAAGCAATTGAGAGCGCTCCCTCCTAAGCAAGCGTCCACCTGAACACCAACATTATCATGCAGCTGCAAGCAGCGCAGCTTTGATGTGTGGCAGAGCAACGAAACAGAGTCTGTGCCTGCCACTGGTGCTCACAACGTCTGGTCGCGACAGCAGCGTGATGTCCGATGGCATGCTGGACTCGTCAAAGCCAACATCCCCTTGACCCGCATCTGCAAAGAAGTCTGCTGGCCCTGCCGCTTCGCCAGCAGGCGGTTCCGTGTAGGGCCCCCCACCTGGCATCCCGCCTGCTTCATATCTGCTGTGTGTCACCCAAGTCCGAGACCCCGTCTGCGTCCCTTGCTGGTCCTGCTGCCCCTGCTGCTCAAAGCCTGGGTTGCTGCCGTTCTGCCCTGGAACGCCGGTAGCTGCGCTGGTGGAGGCGTCTGCACCCCAGTCGTAAACAGGTTCAGGCTGCCCCCAGCCTGCTTCATACCAGGCGTTGGGAGCTTTCCCTGGTTCATCCCAGGTATCCGTGGAAGATGCCACTTGCGGCCACGCTGCATCAGCTGCTGCCGCCCCTGATGAAGCAGCAGCGCTGGACGCTTCGCTGCTGCCTGTCGCTGCATCTGCCGTGTTGCCCACCGATGGGCTTGTTGCCGTTGCGGTGGCAGCAGCTGCTTGTCCTGCTGTTGCACTGTCACTGGTGGCCAAGCCTTCTACATCAACAACAGGACCATTGTCCCATACGCCAGGCCGGGCTCCGCGCCGCTGCACGTCCCAAGCTTCGTGTGTGACGGGGTCGGAAGGCAGAGGCGCGCTGGTGCTGGCGCCATCTACATTGTCCCACAGGCGCTCCCTGCGAGACGCTGCAGCGCATGCCACTAAGCGCATTCTGCTCGGTCCCTGCTGTGCAGCGACCAAACTGGCATGCCGTGAGGAGTGCTGTTGCCTTGATTGCTGCCTGGGCACAGCATGCCACGTTGGGAGTAGCGCTCGCAAATCCACTGGGCCTCGGCAATTGCACTGCCGCAATCCGATGTTGCAATCCATGCCTGGCATGCCCTGCATTACCTGCCTGCACTTGTGAACCGCACGGCCTGCTCAAGCCCCACACCAACCCACACAGAAACTCAAGAAAGAAAGCTGTGGCAGCCCAAATAGACCGAGGCCAGCAGCGATGCTCACAAGTCAGCAAGCCGTAGTTCGCACGCGCTGTGCATTCCTGACACGGCCACGGCGCATTCATGCGCTCCATGCAACTGAGCACCCAACAAATGGCTCTGCACCTGGCACAGTGGGCCGGCAGGAGCCCAAGGTGCTGGATTGGGAGTCTGTGAGGTCAGACATACATGCCAACGCCGCCTCACCTTACCTGTATGAAGATGAGGAGGAGGACGATGAGGATGAAGATATCCTTGCGTTTCGCAATTATGTGCGCTATGGCTGGGCAGCAGAAGAGGCTGAGGAGGCACAAGGCAAGCGCAGCAACTTAGAGCTGCCACAACCTGTACAGCACTTGGCAGTGGGGTGCGACCTGGCACTCACGCTGGGCCACCTGGCACTCACGCTGGGCCTGTCATTCTTTGCTGTGCAGAGAAGGAGCGGGCGTCTGCAAGTGTCCAGGAGCCCCAGGATACTCCAGTACAGAGCGCTGTAGCTGATGCAAGTCCAGACGCAGGGCTGCCACAAGTGGTGTCGGCCTACACAGCAGCCGGAGGATTCCGGGAAGTTTCACCGGATGAGCTGCACGAGCTGATCCAGGAACAGGGTGATGGGCAGGCGCATCGTGTGCTGCTGCTGCTGGACATCCGGCCAAAGTCCGAGTATGAGGCATGTGAGTCACACGGCAGAGGTTTGTGAGGCAGCTATGGCAGGTGCTGCACTCATATGCGCAATTGCACCTCCTGGCAGGGTGCAGGGCAACTGGCGGTGACTCTGTTATTCTCCGCAGGTGCTTTGCTTGGTCATGAACTTGCAGCATAGCATGCGAGCTGGTGAGCGCACTTCTGACGCATTTGATGTTGCGCCTGCTGTAACCTGATGCCCTGCCTGCAGGCCGCGTTCCAGGTGCATACAGCCTACCCTTTGCTGAGCTGTCATCGGCCGTGCGCTCTGGCTTGCTGTTGGGCTGGATGAGGCGCACGATTGTGATTGTTGGGGACACAGATGTGACTGCCGCGCAGGCCAGCGTCAGGCTGCGGCGCGTGTTTGGCTTTGAGGAAGTTGTGTGCATGCGTGGCGGCATGCCGGCATGGGTAAAGGTTGAGCTGCCATGTGCGTCGGGCCCTGACACCTTGGACTGGGCAGAGGTGTTTAGCAGTGCTGCGTGATGCGGCTCAACCGGTTTCAAGATACCATCTGAAACGCTGTTTTGGCTCAGTTGCGAAGGCTGTTCTTTTCTGAGCAGAAATTCCAGGTAGTTCCACACCATTCCTGTGGCCCTTGCTGTTCTGGGGACCGCACGCTGAAACAAAGGCCCAGCACTATCGTGCTGAGCGCGTCTCCTTAGTTGCCGATGCTGCATAGGGCCTCCCACCGCCTGGCTCGGCCTTGCCATCGCGCCGTGCCTCCTGCGCGCACCAGCGTCAAGGCAATGGGTCTGTTCGGCATGTCCTTCGGCAGCGCAAGTGCTGGTCGTGGCTGTGAGCCCGCCCCGAAGGACCCGCCTGCCGGGCTCAAGTACGCTACGTTTGCTGGTGAGACCTGCAGGCCCAACTATGCCGGGCACTCCAGCACCCACGCGCCTGCGAGCTTACAAACATGCCACTACCCTGCTGTTCATGCTAGGTGGGTGCTTCTGGTCGGTGGAGCTCGTTTATCAGCGCGTGCCTGGTGTTGTGAGCACCATGGTGGGCTACACGCAAGGGCAGAAGTTGAACCCCACGTACGACGAAGTGTGCAGTGGCAGCACCGGTCACACTGAGGCCGTGCTCATGACTTATGACCCCAAGGAGGTGAGTTGAGCAGATGATATGGTAGGGTTCGGCAGGCCGGTGCTGCTGTCGACAGTGCCTGGCAACTCGAACGACTTGGCTAGTCAGAGCAGATCATGTCCTCAGGTGCTGAGCTCGTTTGCTTAACCAAGGCCTTCAATCAGGGAGCTCACTTGCAGTGAACATTATCACACGTGACAGCAGCGGTACAAGTCGTGCCTCTGTACCCATGTTGCCAAGCGGCACTTCGAAAGGATTCCGTGTTAATCCGATAGCATGTAAGGCAGTGGCATTTGCGCTTGTGTGTCCTTGCAACTGCTAGGTTGATTACAACACGCTTCTGGACGTGTTCTTTGACAAGGTGGACCCTACCACGAAGAACCGTCAGGGCAACGATGTTGGCACCCAGGTGTGGGGGCAGTCATCACAGGGGCGCTGCCCGCTGTGCTTGTGATGGGGATGTGATGCTGTAGCCATGGTCACACCACAGGAATTGCCCAGCACTCTTTGCCGTTATCTGGCGCTTCATGGACCACCTTGGTGACGAATTCCCGCACTGATGTTGTTTCATCAACGCAGTACCGCAGTGGCCTGTATTATCACGACGAGGAACAAAAGGAAGCCATCGAGAAGAAGGTTGAGGAAGTCAACGAGAAGCTGGCCAGCGGTCTGTGGGGCAAAGTCTCTGGCCGCAAGGTTGTGAGCGAGGTGCTTCCCGCAACCGATTTCTACGTCGCTGAGAAGGTGCGTGGAATGAATGTCATGAAGTTCGACTCTTCCTTACAACACCTGATTTTTGTAACTTGCATGGTTCTTCTGCAATGGATTACAGTGTGCAGCAGACTGGCATGTGAAAGTCAACGACCGCAATCATAGCATGTGCACCACGATCATCGCACTTACATATGTTTCGTTGCCTTGACTACTTTCCTGTTGCCACAGTATCATCAGCAGTACCTGGCCAAGGGCGGCAGGTTTGGCAGGGCGCAGTCAGCTGCCAAGGGCTGCACTGACCCCATCCGCTGCTACGGCTAAGAGGCTCTGCAAGGGTGCAAGATCTCGAGTTGCAATTGACACATTGAATCTTACTGTTCGTGTTACAGCACGAATGCCCTGGATGACGAGCATATGGATTCCGACTGTTAAGCATGAATGTTGCAAGTATATTCTCGTGCCAAAAACTCATGGTGAGCATACGAAAATACAATTCACAGCACAAATGGCATTATCTGTACAGCAGTGACAAAAAATAGCTCCAGATTCGTCGTTTACTGTGCCTTGCGCTTCCACACCATGGCATTGCTGCAACCCCACTGAAACTTGCGCACATGCTCGCGAATCAGGAAAGGCGCATCCTCACGCGCTACCATCTCGAAATTCTTGCTCAGGATGGCTGTCATGGCGTCAGCACTGTACACAGCCTTGCCGTCCTAGGCAAGGCATCACAAGGGTCAACAAAGGATAAGCAGGGTAGTGTTGCAAGTAACGGTGGCAAGGTTAAAACAGGCTGGTCACTGGTTTGTCACTAAAGCAAATCGTGCTTCCCTAGGCAAGCTGGGCGCACCTTCTTGTAGCCGCCAATCCACTTGTCTTTGGGCGTCCATGCTTCCAGCCAAGAGTGTGGTGAGACCAGGACCAAGATACCTCCAGGCTTGACTAAGGACGGCAAACGGTCAAAGAACTTCATGGGCTCTGGAAGCCGGCACACCAAGTTTGCTGCCAGCACGGCGTCAAACTGGTTTAGATTGCTGGGCAGGTCGCAAGCATCGCCCTGCAACGCACGAGGTCACGTGTCCGAAAGTTCAACAACAGTCGCCTGGGTTATGAAAGGGTCAGGGTCCATGACCCTGGGTCACAGACTTGGCAGTGATGCACAATCATGAGCGCTCATTTTTTGCCTAGTGCTGGCGCGGCCATCAGAGGTCCAGACGTACGAAGATTTTTTGTCAATTGGCGCTTGGCCATCCACAAAATCACCAGAATCGTGTTCTCATCCTTTGGCGCAGTGTTGTGCAAGAAATGTTGCAGCGAAGCTGATGCCAACAGCATCTCACCTGCATAAACTTCACGCGCTGGCGGTCAATGTCTCCGGGCACTGTGGCTTTGTACTTGCGTGTAATCTCGCCCTCCACCACTGCGTAGTACTCCCTTTCACCCAGCTCCTTCATCTCCTGTGGTTGCAAGCAACGCATGAGCAATGTTACTCACAGTTGCCCAGCCAGGGCGGTGCCATGCCAACAATGGTGGGCGAAACACTGTCAGTGTTGTGCAAGCTCTTGCCTTTGCAGCATCCACAAAGGCGTGCGAGTAGTCGATGCCCAGCACATGGGTGAAGGCCCTGGCCAGCTCGAACGTAGCGCCGCCGACGGCACAGCCGATGTCAAGGGCCAGGGTGTCGCCCTTCTCTCCATTGAAGTCCTTGAGCGCATCGCAGTGCTTCTCGCACAGCTGAGCGCATCGGGCTGGAAATTGCAAGGCCTCCTGTGGGAAGCGTGTGGTGGCCAATTCAGCCAATTCACCCCACGAGCGACGCGATCCGCGCTGGTTGCTGCACTCCAGATGCCCAACTATGCTCCAGGCACGAGTCCATCAACCCCAGCCTTACCTTGGGGCCCTTGGCATATGGCAGGATGTCTGCATCCGCGCCGAAGTGGAACTGCAGGTACTCGTCCACTGCCTTGCGGGTCTCGTAGGCAGCTGTGCCGCCGCCCGCCGATGAAGTGGTGCTGCGCTCCTCCAAGTTTTCCTTCGGCTTGGCGGCTGCGCGCCGGCGCCTTAGCACAGTGCCAACTGCGGCACCGGCGACGCCGGTGAGCACTCCAATCACAAAGGTGGCCATCTAAAATTTGTGGGATGTGTGCGCGCGATGGGCAATACCCATCCGACGTCGAAGTATGGATGGGTTCTGTCTGTTCCAGGCGAACTGTGCTGTAAGGATTGACCCAGGATGCAGGGCGGCCGCTAGATCAGGACCAGGACTCTTTGTCGGCCGCCACTACGACAGGCGTCAGGTGTCAGGTAAGTGTGGCAGTAGAGCAGCTGGCAGCACACCGCATGCGGCGCAGAACACCACTCACATGCTTCCTGTGCTGCAGGGTACAAATGCTTACACAAGGTAACAAAGCTGCAAGAGTGTCGTGGGGCCGCTGTGCAGGCAGCCTGCCACAGCATCAGCTCCTTGTATCTTCAGTCAGCGCCATGCAAACACTGCTGCTGGCCAGCTCAAGGAGCAGCATGTGTACATGCACCTGCCAAGCCAGCGCTAGGGATGCAGGGCCATCATACATGCTCTCATTCATTCGGCATCAGTCGATGCACTCGAGAGCGAGGACTGTGCAGCTGTCGCCCCAGCTTTTATCGCACCGCAGCCCTGCCAGCAGCCCAGCCAACAGCACAAGCCACAGCCACGAGAGTTTTGGGCCTGCTCAGGGAAGAGTGCACCGTCGCAGGGGCAGGCTGTCAGCAGCAGCTGCCTCCGACTCTGCAGACAGCTTTCAAGGGTGAGCGGGCATGATCAGGGTCGCTTGAAGCTAGACAGGGAATGCAGCACAGCACACAGCAACAAACAGCATGCTGCAACGCCTGACAACCAACTGCGGCTTCATCCACTTGGGTCCCCCGCCTCAGCAGGTCTGCTGGATCAGCACCTCAACCAACCGGCACGCTGCTCGATCCATTACTAACATCTGTCAGGCGGCTGCTCAGCCCAGTCATCAATTTCGTGTCCAAGTATGGGGAGCTGCTGCAGCGCTGCACAGTGACAGTGGCCATGCTGTCCATCCTGCGTATGGGCATGTTCATACCCATCCCTGGTGTGGACCTCTCAATGCTGCAGTCGTCAGGCTTCATGTCCGAAGGTGCGATGCATTGTGGAGTCACTTGAGCTTGTGCATGCTTGCCATTTAGGCTTGCGTTCGAGGTTTGCCTGGCCAACCATGGGGCAGATGCGGCGCTGGAGGCAGCTTTGCTTGCAAGCAAATGCGATTTCCAACATGTTCACCATTATCGCCTGCGCAGGAGAGCGGATGATTCGTGTGCTGTACGGGCAGGCGCAAGTGCTGCCGGCGTCATTGTTTGACCTTGGGATATCACCCTACATCAACTCGTCCATCTTCCTGACTATTCTCATGGTGCTGCCCAACCAGCTGATGCCCTTCCAGTGGCTGACGCAGCTGAAGGAAGCGCGCAAGGAGGGCAAGACGGTGAGTGCGACACTGCAGTGCAGAGCGCCGTGCCTCTGTCCTGCAGGGGTAAGGGCCAGGTGGTGGTGCCAATAGCGACATTGGGCGTTAGCAGCAGTTTAGGGATGTCAGCGGCGAACATGCAGCCACACCATGCATCGTTGTGCGGCTGTGTCAATCTCCACAGCATGAGGCTGACCAGCTGCCTTGCAGCCTGGCTTGTGAGCGTTTGTCATCACCCCTCCTGCTGCCTGCTGCCTGCGCTTGCTCACCTGATTTCTGCCTTGCCTGCTGGAACAGGGCGAGGCGCACATCACACTGTACATGAACCTCATCGCACTCGTCTTCGCTATATACTCGGTGAGGCTGCTTGTCATTGCGCTCAAGCCAATAAAACAGTCCAGGTGGAACCTTGTTACACGCTGTTGATCCTGTCATTGCCGCAATAAACTTGCTCTGTGCATCCATTTGCAGCCATGACTGATGCCCTCGCACTCTGGGTATGTCCTGCTGCCGCAGGCCTGCCTACGGGCGATTCAGCTGCAGCCGTATGCACTTTTCACCTCCAACTTCATTCCCGCAACGACGCTTACCCTGGTCGCCGGCAGCTGCATCACAAATTACTGCGCCAACTTGATCACATCTGCAGGCATCGGCAATGGCTCCTCCTTGGTCATCTGCACAGGCATTGTTACAGGTAAGGAGCTGCACAGCAGGCTGTTGATCAGCTCTGCAGAAGCTGGACACAACAAAGTGCACTTGCTCAGGTTCGTAACGCCAGGTACCCTGGCATCAGTTGAGTCCCTACCCAGCTTGCTGGTTCTCACCAAATGAATTTGGGCTGAATGTGCGCGTGTGTAGGTTACACTTGATATCCTGAGCCCGCAGAAGACGCTTGGCTGCGTAAATGACGATTGCGCGTGCGTGTGTGTGTGCCCACAACCCCGCGCCTTGCCTGCTGCAGAGTATGCCCAGGCACTGCACACGGTGCTCGTTGGCCTGGAAACAGGCATGTACTCAGCAGCCAAGCTGCTGCCCTTGTCCTTGGGCTACCTGGCGCTGGTGCTGTTCGCCGTGTTGCTCAGCACCTCCCTCATGCGCCTGCCCATTGTGCAGTACAGCTCAGACGTGCTGGGGACATCGCAGGTACGATGTAAGCGCGTTACGGAACATTAGCACTTTCTCGGTGTCAATGAGGTTTCTACGCCACAGAAACACATGAGTAGCCTTCATGGGCAAGGGTAGCCAGCATTATCATCGTCTTGGCCTGTCATGCCATGATGCGTGAATGCTTGTTGATGTTCCGTCCTTGAATCCAGCGTGTTCCGGCGCTCTGCTTTGCTGGCTGCCTGTGTGCAGGATTCGGGGTCACCAGGTCTGATGTCATACGAGGCTGACTTCATCAACGCACGCCACACGGCCAAAAGAAAGGCCGCGCAGCGCTCAGAGCGCAAAGAATATTTCCCCATCCCGCTCAACTCGCAAGGGATGATGGTGAGGAGCGTGGCCCAGGTGTACGCAGTGACCCGCTGCTCCTAGCTCAGTAGCTTCACTTCCGCTTAGTTCCTTGCATTGGTTTGTTGCGGGGAGCCACCACCTGCACCACGTCACCTCAGTGGACGTACCATCATGCCTGACCACGCTAACGACCGTCCCCCTGACCCCCCCTGCCTTGGCTGCTGTGCAGCCGGTCATCATGGCAGGGGCGCTATACTTTGGCGCTTTGCCCAAGCTAGTGGCATTCCTGGGCCTTCACTCCGTGGGGGCAAGCCTGGCAGCGATGCAGTCCAGTCTTTCAGGCCTGCTGTTCTATGGGCTGCTGATCTTTCTATTGGAGTTCGTGCCCTTTGGGGGTATCAATCCAAAGGAAACGTCAGACTACCTGATTCAGGCAAGTTAGACCAAGACAGTGCCTCAAGTGGGCTTGTGCACATGAAATACAAAGCAGAACTGTTGCAGTGTCCTGGCCACTCTAGTCAGTTGCTGGCCCGAGAGTGAACTCTTGGACTCAGCTTCAGTTGCAGTACACTCCGACGCCAGATGCTGTTGAAAAGCGCATTCATGATTTCATGCATATTTTTCCTGCATGTGTGCAGATGAACGTGGGTATCAAAGGTGTCATCCCTGGCGAAGCGACCGAGCAGCACCTCAAGCACAGTATTCTCAAGTGCAAGTTTTGGGGCGGCTTGGCGTTGGGCACGCTGGCAGTGCTGGCGCACCTGTTCGACATGATGTGTCAGGTAAGAAAAGGCCTGTTCTTGTCGCAAGGGATCCTGTCACAGTGTGACTGCTGTGCCGCCAGTGCTACCATTGCAGAGCCTGTTCACGATTCGTGATGCAAACGTGGCACTTGTGTGCAGGAGCACCTCGGAACCACAATGGCTACCACCAGTCTGCTGATTCTAGTAGGCACGGCTATGCAAACATCACGGCAGGTGAGGTCAAATGAGCAGGCCTGGGCGATGCTGCATATGTCGGTGTCAGAGGAATTGGTCCAACAGTCTGTGCACCTATCGCAGGTTGAGGTGCTGCTGGAGCGACCGAAGGTGCAAGAGAAGCTGCAGCGCGAGCAGGCATTGATTCAGTCGCTGCGCCTGCTGTAGCACGTCCTCGCCAACCGTTAGCAGCCCGGACCGCTGCAATGTATCTAAGGGGGCTTCATTGGCGCAAAATCGCCAACAGGGATTCACAGAGGCTTGGTCAAAGCTAGCGCGAGTTACAGTCACGCGGGGTTTGTTGCATCTGTTGTGCAGCAGCAACAGGAAGGACCAAATCCTCCTCCTCGCCGTAAAGCGCCACACGTGTAGGCCAACCCTGTACAAGGGTAGCAGGCGCCATGGCCAAGTGCTCAGTGCCCCCGCGTGACGGAGGCGGGCACACAACGCCATGGCTGCAGAATTGTCGCTTCTGCTCCCTTATACGCCAGTGGCCGGGCACGCTGCTGTATCCTCTGCTTGTAACACTGATACTCTGCGGAGTTGGTGAGCTTTCAGTCCAAGTGCGGACCCCGCCACCTTTGGCCCATCACCTAACCCGCTCCCTGCTGTTCACGTGCAGGCGTCGTGGCGGTATTGGTAGCCGCACGAGCTGAGACGACCTCAGTGCGCAACCAGGCTGCGACGGACCTGACTTCATGCAGCCGCCTCATGCAACAAGCAATCCACGACATTATGTCGCCACTGTTCAGCACGTAGGCAATGCTTCGGCAGGGTCGCACCATGGCCATGTGGATTTTCACAGTTACGGAGTCAGCTGACCGTGAACTTCCCATGTGACCTGACGCAGAGCTTTATTCGTTCAGAACAACCCCAACTACGCCACTGTCATGGCACATTTCCCAAATATGACAGAGGCGCTGCTTGGGCAGGCAAGGACCTGGGGAAAGCCAGCAGCCAGCCGGTAAACGGCATGCACTTGCAGTAAACAAGCCTGGGCCTGGGTCTGCGCTTGACCGCGTGCTGCATGCATTGTGCAACGCAGGTGGATGGGCTCAACCCCACAATGTACTTGCAGCTGGGACCCATGGCCAAGATCATGGCAGTGCATCCGGTCACCAACTACTCGGAGATGGCAGTGGGACTAGTGCTGTTAGATGACTCGGTGAGCTATGCTTCACAAGCACATCATGGTGATGGTCATCATAAGACTGAATGCCTCGGCAAATTGTTGACGCCTTGGCGTTCCACCACTGCATGGGACGTGCAGGCGATCCCTGAGGACCTGGATTATGCAGCGCAGGGGCGCATGACCCTGCGTGGGCCCAACATGCTGTACAGAGAGCGGGTGCTGGCGCTGATTGGAGGCGTAGCTGTTTATGTGCCTGATGTCAGCCCGAATGAAACATTTGGCTTTCCAGACAATGTTCCACACGCATGCCCAGACTACATGGCCAGCCAGTGCTACTGGCCAGCTACGCGGTCCAAATTCTGGGGTTTCGTCTGGTGAGTCAGTGCACAGCGGCGACATGGGCTAGGGTGGGGTCACAATTGCAGCACCCTGGAGCATAAGACAGGTGCTCACGCTGCAGCCACGTGTGCTGATCTTCACGTTGGGCCCTATCACTTGCCCCATAGGTCCGTCATTTACTGGGAATCGATGGCCACCGGCAATGCCCCATACCTGCAGCCTCTGAGGTGCGCCGCTTTCCAACTATAGGCAGTGGTCAGCAATTAGAAAGCCATAACAAGCATGGAATCCATAGCAGCAGCCAGCTTGCGCCTTGTGTTGGGAAAGGGTCTCCAAGGACAGCTTGCTGAGGCATGAACCCACAGCACCTCAAACTCTGCATGTACCCCCCCTGCACTGTGCGTCCAGGGACAAGGGCTATGCATACCAGGTGGTGCAGCAACCAATTGAAGTTGCAGCGACGCCTGGTGCTGTTGGACCAGACGGCAGTCCCGTGGCCGTGCTTGCACGCAGCGCAGCAGATGTGGGTCAAGACCCTGTGGTAGTCATGGTAACGGTGCCGCATTTGGGCGCCTTACTGCCGGTGAGAGCATAAGCTGTTGGGGGGCTCTGATGCGGGTGGCTCGGGGTGCCGCGCTGTGCCTTTGCCTCAAGACTGATGACATTGGTATATGCAACGCAGAGCTCTGCTGCAACACATGAAAACTGAACACAATGCAAACCCTGGCGCACCTGCTTTGTGAAGTGGTACATCATGATCACAAGGCCTGACGGCTGGGAGCCTAGCTGGAGGTACCCTCTCATGGCCACCGTTGTGGTGGTGTCCATCATCATCGGCGTGCTGCTGTTCACACTGCTGCTGTACATGTGAGGCGCGACAGCAGGCAATGCAGATGCAAGCCGCCACCTTGGCAAGCAGCATTCAGTCCTTGAATCTCCCTGTTGTCCACCTGCAAGTTTCCTTGTCTGCAAGCCTGCTTGGTGCTGTATTGCTGTTCGCAGGCGTCAGCATCAGCGCCTGTTGTACGCCCTGGTGCCACGAACGGTCGTGCAGTCTCTGTTTCGGGGCGATGCAATCGAGGAAATGCTCAGGGACAATGAGAGGGACGTGCAGGATGGTGGCCGCATGCTTCAGTCAGGTGTGTCTTGCTGCACTGCGCGTGTGCCCTGCTTGAGGCACATTTACAGATTTACCCACAGTGCATAGCAGAACGCAAAGCAGCAGCAGATTTTGAGTCAATCCTGTGCAATGCCTCCTCCTGCTGCATGCTGAGCGCCTACCATGGCACCTTTTCATGATAATGAAACTGACACGCAGGCACGCCTGTGGAGAAGCTGATGGACATTCTCTCCCAGCTGATCAGCGGGCGCATGCCTGACATCCGGGATGTAGTGACAGTGCGCGCCGCAATCATGCACGGTAGCAAGCTGTTCCAGCCTCAGAACCTGAGAGCGCAGCTGCAGCTCAACCAGGAGCTGGAGGTGAGCTGTATGATCAAGGGCAAATGCACCTGTGCTGTGCGAATATGGCAACAAGCCATTGTGACGAAGGCTCGCTGCAGGCTGCACAACACCTGTGCAGCTTCTGCTGACCACCTGCACCCCCTCCCCCTCTGTGCGTGCAGGATGATGTGGTGAACGCCCTAGTCAGAGAGCTGCAGGGCCTGGGACACGTACCCGGCAGCGACAGTGCCGCTCAGTTGTTGTTCAACGCCAGCTCAAGCCAGCTGCCAGACGACTTTTCGGTCAGCCGGCTGTCAACTGCGCTCAATATCATCGTGCGCCACGCGGCCCCAGCAAGGCTCGACGCAGCAGTGATGGTGGAGAGCCGGGCCAACCGAGCCGGGAACGGTGCCGTCAGCTTCATCCCAATACTCAAGGGACAGGGCCGTCGGACAAGCAGCACAGGGCCCGAGGTCAGCAGCCAGCCTGGCACACCAAATGAGTGCTTGGTGCATCAGAGCGCGTCAACAATCTTGGATGGCATCCTGAGCTCGCTGGTGGCGGAAAAAGGGAGCAGCGACTGCTTGAATCACAGCCGGTCACTCTCACTGAAGATGCACAGCGCCGCTGAGAATGCAAGCCCTTGGCTGCATCCTACGGAGCAGGTGGGGACACGGATCCAGCTCCTTTGTTTCTCATGCAAAAAAGCGGTGCTGGCAACACAATGAAGTCGCTGCTGACGTGCATGGCCCATCCTTGGTAAGGCTGCAACATTTTGCGCTGACAACAGAACGGGCTTTTGATGCTGCACCCCGCTATTCCGTCGCAGCTGCACTCGATGCTGGAGTCAGCATACGGTGCATGGACGCTTGACACATTCGCACTGGCAGAAACTACTGACAATCATCCCCTGTCAGCACTACTGTACTTCTTGGTGGCAAGGTGGGCCGGACAGGGCGCTTAACATCCTTGCAACAAACCATAGGTAGCAAAGATGCTAGCAACGGGTGCTGGGAACGGGCCTTGATTTGGCTGCGCGCACGGCATTCAACTGCATTGCCTGTGTGATCGCAGGTCTGGGGTGCTGAAGGACCTGAACATCTGCCCGACAACCATGGCCAGGTGAGTTGCAGGCTGTGGTACAGAAACCCTATGAAGTGCACCCTGCAACGGCTGGTGCCGGCTAAGCAGCCGGACACCTTGCTCAGGATGCTGACTTGTGCACTCTGTTCACATTTGCCGTTGTGTTTTGTAGGCTGGCGCTGGCCATAGAGGACGGCTACCACTTCACCAACCCGTACCACAATCGCACGCATGCGGCCGATGTGCTTCAGGTGGGCTGCGGCACCACCAATGCGGGCAGTGCTTGCTGGCGCTTGACTCCTAACTTGAGTTGCTTCGAATTTAACTGGCACACTTGTGCGATGCCTGATGCGCCTTTGCTGATGTGCCTGGCCATCCACAGACCATGCACACCATCCTGCTCAACTCGGGCATGGCGGTGCCATCGGGCGAGAAGGGCTACTGCCCGCCTAGCATGATGCTCGCCTGCTTACTGGCTGCAGTGAGTAGCCTGATATGGCACATGCCAGCATGCTTGTGCAGGAACCTTCTTTGGCCTCTGCCCGTGCGTCGCGCTGGCTGTGGGTAAGGCTGTACAGTGCCTCCTTGATAGAGGACTGTCTGCCCTCAATGCTGCACGTAGGCGGGACATGATCTGGGTCACACCGGCGTTACAAATGAGTGAGTGCTCAGGCAATCATCTAACGCATCTTCAGTGTACTCGCGAGTTGTGTCTGTGTTGGGCTTCGTTATGCATACACCATGGGTATATACGTCGCATGGTTTGCGTGGCATTCAGACAACGTGGACCACGTTATGGCTCTGACAGGCATGTGTGTGCACGATGTCCTGTGCAGCTTCTTGATCCACAGTGAAGACGAGCTGGCCACACTGTATAGTGACAAGTGAGTCGCTGCACTCATGCAAGTGTAGGCTGGCACTAGGTAGCATGCCTGGGCCATGAAGCACTTGGCACTCACTTGCCTGGCGCACTGGTCATATGATTGCAACAGATCTCCCATGGAGCACCACCACCTGGCGACGCTGTTCAAGCTGCTCAAGGTGCCCAGCTACAACATCCTTCAGCGTCTTCCAAAGGACGAGCGAGTGAAGATCCGCAAGGTAAGGTGCACGCATGGGAAGCGCATCCGCACTCCCTAGTGACTGCCTCGCAGCGACTGCGACCCCCCTGACACAATGCTTCCGCAAACTGTGTGTACAGATCATCATTGAGCTTGTATCGGGAACCGACAGTGAGTGTGCCTGCACAGGTTGCAGTCCCCTTGGCCAGAAGGGAGTCACTTGCTGCTTTGCCATGGCGTATCGACTGCGACTTCTGTTGCAGGGTGACTCACACTTATGACTTCAACGTCCCCTGCAGTGAAAAGCCACTTCACCATCCTCTCACAGTTTTCAACCGTGCACCGGCTGGCAAGCGGGTCAGGCAGTTCAGGGTGCGTCCCTTCAGCATCAATCCCTTTGGGTGTCGACGATGCCGGCGATCAGCGCCAGCATGAAACACGTGCCTTCAAAAAATTATCTGCGCCCTGCAGATGACTGCAGATGCCATAGGGGTGAACAGTTTTTGCAATGAACTCTGACAAGTAGCATGCCTCGCGGTGCTAAGCAGGCTTCTTGCTAACATCTTACCGACATTCTCGACCACCTTTGTGACTGTATGCTGCAGTTGCCCCCTCAGCACAGCGGTGGAGGAGGGCACTTCCAACGGCGTGCTCACAGCTGCCCAGCGACCCGTGCCCATCGATGATGCAGAGAAGCTCATCAGCCTTCAGGTGAGCAGGCTTTGCAGCAGCCTTGATGCACTATACCATCTCTTCGCCCATATGAGCAGGTGCTTGTGCCACAGTCCTTGTTAGCAAGTTTCCCTGGTCCTGCTCTTGTGGCTGCCTGCCTTGGCATCAGGCGGCCCACTTGACCTTGTGCATTGACTTGCGACGCTTGACTTGCACACTCTGGATGCTGATCCTTTGCTGTGACCATGCCTTCTGCAGATGGTGCTCAAGTGTGCTGACTTGGGCCACATAGCCGAAACACTACAGGTGCGCTATGCAAGCTGAGCTTGCAATGCAACACGAGTGTACTAGCTCGGCTGCATTTGTGAACACTGGGGCAGGGGATTCAACAAACGGATCACGAAGCAAGTTGGTGCTGCGCGCGCCGAGTTGATGTTGTTGCTGAGCTGCTTGCACGCTGCCTTGCCCCCTGTAACAGGTGCACTGTTGCTGGGTCGAGCGCCTGGAGGAGGAGTTCTTCCTGCAGGGTGATCGCGAGCGAGCGCTGGGTCTGCCGCTGTCGCCCCTGTTTGATCGCACCAAGCCCGGTGCCTCAAAGAGCCAGGCAAGTGGCGCACTGTACTGCTCTGAGCGGCTGCTGGGTTTGGGGACATGTTGTGACATGCTGCGTACGTGCTGAAAGCACCGCTGCGCATCGCTGCTGCATCCTGTTGTTAAGCCTGGCAGCTTCAGCACTGGCCTTTCACCAAGCAGCATGCCATGTGGTTACCACAGGTTGGCTTCATGGACTATGTGGCGCTCCCGCTGTTCAACAACTTCGCGTGCGTCTTCCCCCACGCCAAGCCAATGTTGGACCTGGCATTGTCCACTTACAAGTGAGTGCTGCTGCCCTTGAACATAAAGCACGCATTGCATCTGTCAGTCTGGGCATGGGCAGTCCTTACCTGCAATTGGCGTGCCGTGGCTTCCAGCAGCAGCATGCACATGTGCCTGCACAAGCCCCCTGAGCGAGTGCTTTTGGCCTTGCTTGGTTGCACCTACAGGTACTGGAAGGGCAAGGCGTCAGAGCAGCTCGACGACCCACTGCAAAAAACTCTCACGCCCATGGCCGTAACAGTCACATTGGACAACATGTGACATCTTATGCCAACCGCACTGGAAACTCGAAAGTGATGCCTTGCTCCATAGTCAGTAGGCTCTCTACCTTGTGTGAAGTGCTGACAGCGTAACCATCTTCTCCGACAGCTGCAGCTTCACACTATGAAAAGAAGGAGCATGCATGGACAGCATGTTCTGACTCACTAGAGCATTTTGTCACAGCTCTTATGACGGTGCATCTTGCCGCCAATGTGCGCTGCAGCAGGCTGCCACGTAATGTTTGCGTATGCCCAACGACATTTCCAAAGGTCTTTCCAATCACATGTTCGGCTTCACACTGTTTTGTGCCTTGTTTTGGCAACAGTGCTTGCACACTCAGGCCTGTTGCAGCATTTCTGGTGATTGTTTACAGGGGCGGCGTTCTCACACGCCCTCCTGATGCAAGGTTGCTGATGACACTTATGTTTGGGGTGATGTTCTCATCAATGCACACCTCTTGCTTTGTTTGTAACAACGGGTAGTCGTATGCCAATGCTGGCCGCAACAGCTGAATGTTCATCTGACAAAATAGGGGTCGGATGGTCCGACACGAAGGCGAAACCCACCTCTGCGCCACCTCCGTCGCACATCTTGCGGCTTGCGCAGTCGCGCAGACGAGCGCCAGATGCCCGACCGTGGTCAAGGCGCCGCTGCTACTGTGTTTGCTGCCGCTGCAACTAGCACTCAACCAAGCGCCAGCGCAGCCGCGGCGCGCAAGTACTTCAAGTACTTCATGCAGGTGCGGGCTGTTGAGCAGCGATGTCGCAGTGCGCAACTGGCAAGTAAGACACCACTGCTTCCGTGCTTGGATTCTGGAGCAGCAGCATCCGCGGTGGTGTTTACAAGTCTTGAACTCAGAGCCAATCGCTGCTAGCCTGAGCACCAAGCATCTGCTGCACCTGTACTTTTCGCAGAGGCTCCAGACAGCAGCATCGCATGTCTTGTTCTTTGTTGTGGATGCCAACGGCCAAGCAACCCTGGCTGTTGTGGTATGCCAGCTCCGCAGATGCCAAGAACCCGGAGGGGAACCTGAAAGCGCTAGGCTGAGCAGGCACCCAACAGCCACTATCAGCAATTAACTTGAGTGCTGCAACCCACCAGCAGCTATTCCAGCACGAGCAACCTGGACAGAAATTTGCCATGCTGCACATACCGTTCGCAGGGCAGGATGAAGGTGTTCCATGTTCAAGTCATGCTTGCCCATCCTCTGCACAGGGAACAGATGTTAGAGGCACAGGACACTTCATATACTCGTCCCTGCCCTCGTTCACAGAAGCAGCTCCCCTGCGCTGCACAAACCGGGTCAAGGTCAGCACTCACCTGCGGTGAACCCTGTGTTCAACAACCAGCCGCGTGCCACGCAGGACTGTATGGTGCAACTTAGGAATCCGGGTCACCACCACAGTCCGCCATGCAAACCCTCTGCTGCCCTGCCAGGTGATGGAGTACCTGAGTGTGCTAGGGGCGACAGACGCGGCTGACCCTGACGCAGTGCAGGTACCTGGCATCACATCGGAGCAGCTCGAGATGCTGCTTACAAGCGACCCCATGTACAGCCGTCCTGCACTGGACCGGTGAGTGCATGCTCAAGCGCAACATGACTCCAAAGCTGCTTGATGCATTCCCAACGGCAGCTCGATAGTACATTGAGTGGCAGCGGCAGTGCGTGTAAAGCAAGAACCAGCTTAAGAGCGTCCCTCGGCCTGCGTGTGTGCTCGCTGCCAACATACTCTTCAACGCTTTTAGGTGGAATATTGAACAGCTGCTATCAATTTGCTACAGGCGCTACACATCCTGGCGTGAGGAGGGCGGCAAGTTCCAGGATGGGCGGCACTATAAGCAATTCATTGTAGTGGACGACGAGACAGGGGCAGAGCGTGTGGTGGTGACAGCGGAGGACAGCCACAGGCGTGACAGGTGAGGTCATTTGACAGTGCCCACCTGTGTCATGACAATGTACTGAGCACGCAGTTCGTTTGCATACAACCCTGGCAAACCACTGGCTTTTGACCACAGGCGATACACGTACACTGCGGTTCCTGAGCTTGGGGGCTTCAAGCTTGAGAATGGCAGCGCTGTCAAGGAGGTGAGCAGGCCTGCGCTCTGCTCTTGACTGTGCTCCCATCCCACTGTACAGAAAATTCACCTCTTGAAGAGCTGTGGCTTTGTTGTCTTTGGGACCAGGCGCTCTGCAAGACATTCAAGTAGATGATTGCTGCCGAGTCATAAAAGCTGCGAGAATGATTTCGTTGGCCTGTCATGACCCGCTCGTGTGACAGCCTTTGCTGCCACAGGTGGCACAAGGACTTCCAAAATTAATGTGTGGAGTAAACGGCCTCTTGTGCATTGCCTGCGCACTGCTCCTGCTTACAGTGGCTAGATCTGATGGTCGGCCGTGCAGCTGCAGGGACTGGTGCAGGCGCACCGCGCTCCCTGACTGCTGACACAGGGTGCGGTGCAGGCAACACAAGCCGCAGCAGGGGGGATTACACAACACAGGTGCGAAGTCCTGTCAGGACTTAAATTGCTGGCTTGCTGCGCGTTGTACAAGGGTGCCTGGCTCAGACAGCGAGGGGCGCAAGGCAGCTGCTTAATGAGCGGCAACATACTGCTAAGTATGGACCAGAGAAAAGTGATATGCGGTGATAGAAGAGTCTGCTGGAGTCTAGTCTGGCGACTTGCTGCGCTGCCTCCCTGCTGCATTACGCAGTCCTCTATGGTGGGAAGCACCCACCAGGGTTCGGCTGCGGCAGCGGCAGCGGCAGCAGCTGCTGCGCTGGCGGCGGTTGCCGCTGCTGTGGGCTTGCCTGCCCCGGCCTTGGTTAACATTCAGCCTTCAGTGGCCACTCTTGGGGCACCTGCACTGCACCAGGCGCCTGGGGGCAAGCCCTCTGAGCTGCGCAGCACTGTGCAGGCGGTGGTGCAGGCGGTCCAAGCCGGGGAAGGCAGCATGGCGGCCACGCACGCGCAGCAGGGCTTCAGCAGCCACGACTCAGGTCACAACTTCCACCTTGCCCAGGTCACACCCTCAGACATGCAGCCAGCCTCAGAACAGAACCCGGGAGGGCTGTTCCTCAGGAGTGGGCCGCTTGTGGATTCTGTGCCGGCATGGGATGCCACGCACGGCACCTCGACCTGGCATGAGGCGCACAGCCACATGAGTCTTGGCAGCTCAGCAGCAGCGCTAGACTCTGCTCGTGACTCACTGCTCAAGCAGCAGGAGAAGTCAGACGTGCCAGCGCTCGAAGCTGCGCTTGCTTTCATGCACGCCCACAACCCTAGCCACACAGACAGCAGTCGAGTGGAGGACGCAGTCAACCAGAGCCAGCAGGGAGGTGACGGCGCCGTGGCGTATGGTGGACATGTTAACACAGCAGGCCCTGGCTGCCGAATGGGGCAGTCACAGGCTGCGCAGCCTCCAGCAATGGCTACATCTGTACCCTACACCAGCCAGGACGTGCTGGATGCTTTCAGGAATGTGCCTGAGCTACTGGCTTGGGTGTCAGGTACGTCATGCTCTGCAGCAAGGAGCTGCAAGTGGCACAGCTGCTGGGACTCTGCTATTCTGCTGTTTAATGTGAGCGTCTAGGTAGACTGCAGGTCATGTTTGACTAATGTGCACTGACTTGGTCAGTGTTACTTGCCATGATTGCAGGGGTTCCTGATGCGACCACCCTGGACCAGTTCATGACATGGTCTGAACGGCTGAAGGAAGCAGCTGGGAAGCCAACATGCACGCTGGGCGATGGTGCTGCGGGGGTGGAGAACACGCTTGGCATTCTCCAGGTGATCGCATGGGTGCAACACAATACGGTCGCAAAACCTGGCGTACCCCTAATGCAAATAGCAGTACGCACACGATGATGCTCAAGGTGCTTTTACCTGATGTGCAGGTCCTTGAGAAGGCACCGGTCAACCTGCGCCTGCTCGAGGCAACCAAGGTAACAAACTGCCTTGCATGTGCTCAGTGTTGTATGTTTGCCTTCAGCGACCGTCTTATGTTCCTAGCCCATGTGTCGTGCATGCAGATGGGCAAGGCTGTATGCACGCTGCATGCACACCAGGATGCAGCGGTGGTGGTGGCAGCCCAGCGCTTGACGTCTGCATGGCGTGCCACTGCAGTGGCCGCGCTGCAGCATGCCAAGAGAGCCATGGCGATGCAGAAGGCCCAGTTAGACAGCCAGATTGAGGACAAGATTTGCTAAGGTGTTTGCAGCTGCTCATCCATGATGCTCATTCATGATGTAAATTTGAAAGTGCCAAGTGTGGGACTTGCAAATGCATTTGCAACTTGCAGCACACGGCCAGTGGCAACCCCGTGGGGCATGGCGCCAAAATCAGGTGTGAAGAGGCGGTCGGACAGCGTGGAGAGTGTTGAACCTGCAGCTGACGCGGGATGGGAGCGGTGAGTGCCGCGCCATTATGCCTTCAGCCCATGCATGCGGTGTGCTCGGCAGCAACGCTGTGACCTGAAAACACTGCAGGAGGAAACCGTGCATTGACATCGAGCCCACAGCGCTGGTAGGCCAAAGGGTCAAGGTCTGGTGGGATGGCAACCATGCCTACGAAGGCACAATTGTGTCTTTCAACGAAGACCACTGGACATACCGTGTAAGTCAGGGCTTCAGGCTACAAACAGGTTTCGACAGTCCTAAGGGCGCAGCCAGGCAGCAGGGCAAGCTCTTGCATCCCTGCATCATGCAAGCAGTCAGAAGCACAAGCTCTCAGGAGCTGCAGTCAGGCGCAGTGCTTTGGCCCTGAATCTGCTGACAGGTGCGATACGATGACGGCGAGGAGTGTGAGGAGCTGCTGGTCCTGGAGCATGTCATGGTGCACCGAGTGCCATGGCCACGGCCAACATCGGTGCAGCTGGTTCAGCTGGGTGCATACTTGATGAGCAAATCCGAGGAGGTGGAGCAGGTGAAGCCACCAGGAAGGTCTGGACGCTTCCGCAACGTGGAGGGCGCCCAGCGCTGTAAGTTTCTCAAGGGTGTCTTTGATGGTCAGGGTTGATCACCACCTGGGGTTGCTGTACGCTGCTTGCTTGGCAAGAGTGATGCCAAGTTGTGTCTGGATGCATAACCTATGCATCGTTGCTGCGCATGTGCTTGCAGCCAAAATGATTGTTCAGTGTGCACGCCTGGCGATGCAAATCGCTGATGTTTACGAGGCTGAGGAGCACATCCAGCAGGGGCAGGGGCAGCAGCAGCAGCAGCAGAGTGAGCAGGCAGGTCCCGCAGGAGCGGCTGCTGCGGATGACGCGGGGAACCATGAGAGCGGGCAGCTCCAGGAGGAGGGCATTAGGTCAAGGCGGGGCAAACGACAGCGCAGCAACAGCATGGAGTCCGTAGGCTCTAGAGGCGCCAGGTCCAAGCCTGTCAGCGGCGCACTGCCAGACATGGGGGCAGATAAGGACATGCCGTCAGGCAAGCAGGCTGAGGCCCAGCCCCTCGCATTACAGGAGCCTACAGCGGGCGCACCGCTTGCAACAGCAGCTGGCCCAAGCCAGGGCGTGGTGGCAGGCGCTATGGGCAGCTCAGCGGGTGTGCAGCAGCCACTGTGGCAGGAGTCAGAGGAGGCAGCACGGCAACGAGATCAGGAGCAGCCCTGGCAAGCAGCTGGTGATGGGTGTGCTGCACTCGACGCACAGGCGCTTGGCGTTATGCCACCTGCAAGTGGCTTTGATGCCCAGCCTCATGCAGAGCCGTCGGTGCCACCAGGGAGTGCGCCACACTCTGCGCCTGCCCCTGAGCTGGTGCAAAGTGCAATCGACCTGGACCCCTCCCCAGGAGGATTTACGTCCATGCTGTTCGACGACGAGCTACCAGCGCCAGCGCCAGTGGCTGAAGCACAGCATGGTATGCCACCACTGCCGTCTGTGCCAGCGCCTGCACCTGCAGCCATCCCCCCATCTGTTCCTGGCATGACTGCCTCTGCAGTTCAGTTGCACGGAGCGCACATGACCTCAGCAGGGGTTGGTGCGGCTGCTGGGGCTGCAATGGCACCAACAGCTGGGCAACAGGCGGCGCGTGGTGTAAGTGGGCCATCTCAAATGGCTGCAAAGCCAGCTGTGCCTGCAACAGTGCTCAGCAACAGCCGGCTCATGGAAATTCTGCTGAAATGCACCAAGCCTGGTGGAGCAGCACCGCCAATCAATGCAGCCCCAGCAACCGCAGCGGGCACAGGGCTAGGCGCTCTCAGCCATGCACCGGTGCCACCGCCGGCCTCAGCCCCGTTGCAGCCTGCAACAGACACGGGGTTGGCCTCTGTGGGGGTTGCTGCGGCTCCTGCGCAACAACACATGCAACAGCCTGCAGCTACGCCACCACCTGCTGCGTCAATATCTGGCCCGGCAACCACAGCGGTTGCAGTGCTTGCGTCTGCGCCCGGCACTGCTCGGCAGCAGCAGTCACGAGAGCAGCAAGCACAGGCTGCGCAGGCTGCTGGGCAGCAGGCGGTGGCAGACGCCTAC
This sequence comes from Chlamydomonas urium, assembly GCA_039880955.1. NCBI lineage: Eukaryota > Viridiplantae > Chlorophyta > Chlorophyceae > Chlamydomonadales > Chlamydomonadaceae > Chlamydomonas > Chlamydomonas urium. The sequence continues at coordinate 75,193 of JAWZTI010000010.1, read as the reverse complement.
CAGGACGCCCCAGAACTCATGGAATGGGTTGCAGGTGGGCATCGGCAGAGTGTCGCTGGCGCATATGCACCCGTTGTGCATCTGCTTCTTCAGCCCAGCTTTGGCGGCAAGTGTCTGTGTTGGCAGCAGCACCCTTTGCTGTGTGTTTCGCCATGCTCCTTGCAGGTGTCCCTGACCCAGACATCGTGGCCAAGGTTACAGCATGGGGACAGCGGCTGAGCGGTGTAATCAGCGATGTGCCCCTACCCAACACACCTGAGGGCACACCAACGGTGCCTGTCAAAGAGGCGCTTGACATCATCAAGGTGTGTGCTTGGGCCCTTGGCAAAAGCAGCCAGTGCCAGCGGCAAGCATCGTCTGGTGTGGGAGGGACACGGTTTTGATGTATTCAGTTTGGTTGTGTGGTGTGCGCAGGAGTTGGAACGGCAGCCTGTGACGCTGACGCTGCTGGAACACTCTCAGGTGCGCACATGGGCTCGGTGGCAAGTCAAGCAGGCACTTATTTCAAATTGCCTCCTTGAACTGGACCCTTTGACCAGTTGACTGCTTTGTGCTCTTGTGCTCGGTCAACGTGTGCAGATCTGCAAGGCCGTGGCCATGCTGCGCAGTCACCGCAACCTGCATGTTGCGCAGCAAGCAAACCAGCTGTCGGCAGCCTGGAGGGCAACAGCAGTGGCTGCCCTGCAGCGTGCCAACGCTGGCATCTCAACGGGGCCAAAAAGAGGGAACAAGCGCCTGCCGCGCGATGCGCAATCTGCAGCTGCTGGTCCTGCGGCTGCTGGCCCTGCGCCATCTGCTCCTGCTGCTGTGCAATAAAGCTATCAACTTTGTCATGAACCTCTTTGCGAATGTGGAAAAAACAGTTTTGCAACCTGGTCAACTGTCAGGCTGCCATCTGCTGAAGCAATGATTGCAATGGACGACGTCACAGACATCAAGGAGCTCGTAACGCAGGCACTGACGCGCCAGCGGGTGCTGTCCAAGCTGCGGGTGGGTCGACTGCAGTCGTGCAGCAGAGACGCCATGGCCATCAACTGGCAAATGAACGCAGCTCACGTCGAATTGCGCGCAGGCGGAGCTTCGCTCTCATGTCTTCTTGACAATAGAAGAAGACGAGAAGGACACGCACGGGGAAGGTATGCATTGTGCATGCACACCCCCTGTCCATGCAAAGCTATGGAGCGGCACACAACTTGCTGCTTTCCCACCTGCAGGCCTGAGCAAGAAGACTGTGAATGCTGCACGGGAAAGTTTCATCAGTTCGCCAGACGGTAGGCCTGGGCAATTGGAACAACATGTGCCAGGGATTTGCTGGTGTGCTCCTAGCGTGCCTGCATTCCCTGATGTCAAGCACTGCTGTGGGACGTGCAGGGCAAGTGATGGTTGACCTGGTACATGAGTTCCTGCAGTGGTGCAACATGGAGTTCACGCTCAAGGTCTTTGAGCCAGAGCTTGGGCTGGGCAGCGACTACCGCACACGCAGCGAGCTGGTCCGGCAGCTGGTGGGTACTGCTGCCAGCAATGCTGTGGCTTCAATGCAGCCCTAATTGCTGATGTTTGCTTGAGCTTTCCACTCTCTACTATCGCACTGTCCAGGGTATTTCAGATGCAACGCCAGACGGGCCGCTTCTGCTGGCGCTTCTTCATGCACGAAACGGCAGGGGCCCAGCGTCAGGTGCGCAACCAAGCAGCAGCACACACACTGTCTCCATTCTGTGGGCTGTACCAAAGACCGATGCCATCAAGTGCAGGGCTGGTATTGTTGAGCGTGCCTTTGCAACAACGCACAGGCACAAGTGCAGCAAGTGGTCAGCCGAGTTCAGCGCCACTTTTAGCGGCACCTACCATGAAAGGTGAGATTCTGTTAGGAAGCAGAGACGCCGAATGTGCGTTGCTGATCACAGGCCATTGGTGCGAGCCAGTGCTTGGGAGCTTGAACTTTCCAGCATGTGACTCTGGCTGCGGGCGGAGGTCGTTGGTGGGACTCACTGCTGCTGCCCACTTGACTTGCCAACAGCTCCCATGACCAATGAAGAGGAGTCATACTCACTAGACATCGAGGACGATGTGGAGCTGGATGCAGCTGACATCGTGGAGGATGAAGAAGATGATGCAAGCGCGCTGGTCGGTAATGTCTGCTGTGAAGGTGTCTCCAGAAGCAGTGTTGTGACGAAGCGTCTGTTGCTAATCAGCTTCAACAGCCGAGCGTCAACATCTCACCTGCAGTGTGGCAGTGCTTCAGGCTGCTGTGCTGCAGTGGAAAAGGCTTGTAGCAGTTGAGCTCATGGCTGTCGCGTGCCTGGCTTGCAGGCAAGCAAGAGTGAGGACCGAGGCGGGGAGGTGGCAGGTTCACAGCGCGAACACAGCGATGAAGGCAGCGACGGCGACACAGCTGGCAAGAGGGATGACTTTGTGCCTGAGGCAGCGGTGAGTCAGGCTGATGTTCCAGTGTTGCTTGTTCACAGGGCACCTTGCAGCAACATCAGTGTGATGAGTGCGTTAATGTCTACAAGCTGCCGGCTTGTTATCGCAGGCATCACCACACATCTACAGAGGTGATCCCTCAAGGCCCAAGCCATCGTCCTTGGCACCCATGTGCGGCAGGATGCACGATTGCAGCGCCTTGCGTGCTTGAGAGTGTCCAGCTGCAGCCGTGCAGGACCCTGCTTGGTTGTTGCTGCCTCCTCACTTCTTTTCTGCCTGCTGGGTGTCGTGACCTACCGCAGAGGTGCGCGAGGCCAGCTGGCACCGCTGGCTCCGGTCTCAGGCGCTAAAGCATTGGCGTCCTTAGGTACGCTCTTTCAGGGGAGTGTCTCAGCACAGATCACCAGCTGGAGATGCTGCAGCATGACGTTGTATGCATGATGTTTTGGTAAACCTAATAATTGATGTTTGATGGGCCATCTGTCATAGGTGCCAAGAAGGCCATGAGCGACATCAAGGAGGAGCTGCGGCGTGAAGGCCTGCTGACACTGCCCACTGACTCGTTCAGCGCCAGCGACAACAGCATGGACTTCCCCACTCCCACATCTGTGGACCAGGGCGGCACAGCACCACTGGGACCATCGCGCTTTTCAACAAACTCTAGGCTGCAGGTGGGGAAGGCACACCGACCTGAGCAGTGCTGTGCAACTTTGATAAGGCTCTGTGACAAAGCCGTGGCAAGTGCCGAACCATGCACCACTTGCTCCTGTTGGCCAAAATTTCAAATGCAGGACTTGGGCATGAGTGTGGACGTTGGACAGTCCCTGGAGATGCGCGACCCAGCCATCAGCCCGTCCGACAAGAGCGCCGCATCTGAAATCGAAAAGGCTGACCTAGTTGAAACAGCAGAATGGGATGGGTGAGCAGTGCTGTGAGCAATTCAGCCTTCTGTCATGCTGACGCATGCCAGCTGATATCACAGGTGCACTTGTTGACATTTGCGATACTGGCGTGCAGACACACGCAGCCGATGACCTGTCAGTCGTGTGACCACATGCCCAAGTGCATCACCAAGTAATTGAAATGCAAGCCCTTACATGCATCATGAGAACACCTGCATTGTTGCAGTAATCATCACATCCCCATCAACCACTCTCCCACCCAACTGCTGCACCACCATGAACCAGTGGAAAGCAGCAAAGAATCAAGGTCTCGGGTCAAAACTTTCTGCTGCCTGTGTCAGCGTCACCACTGTTGCCAGCGGTTTAGGCCTCAAAAGGCGCGAAGATGCATGCTGAGTTGTGGCCACCAAAGCCAAACGAGTTGGACAGCGCGGCAGTGACCTTGTGCTGCTTCTTCTCGTTGGGCACGGTGTCGATACCAGCCACCTCCTCAATGAGGTTGTTCTGGTTCAGGGTAGGGTGCAGCCACCCGGTCTGAATGGCCTTGACAGAGGCCACGGCCTCCAGACCAGCTGCAGCACCCAGGCAGTGGCCAATCAGGGACTTGGTGCCGTTGATCTTGATGTGCTTGAAGTCATCCTCGCTGAACACCTTCTTGATGGCCTTTACCTCCGCAATATCGCCAACCAGCGTGCTGCACAGTAAACCAGCGACAAGTCGTCAGACAAGGCAGAAGGGCAGGGGTGTGATCGCCTTCAGAAGCCAACTGCTGCCATGTGACTGACGCACTCTCCAAATCAGCACAAGCACACAGGGATTGGCCATGGCACCTGCCTTCCAGCAAGTCGATCGCAGTGCCAACCCTCAGCCAGTGAACATGATGCTCTCTTAGACGCATTCCTACATCCGCACCTGGTTGCGTGGCAGTTGATGTAGTTGATCTGCTCCCTGTCAATCCTGGCGTCCTTCAGCGCCAGCTGGATGCAGGTTGCAACACCCAGGCCGTCAGCACGAGGGTCCGTCATGTGGTGGGCGTCGCAGGTCAGGCCGCCACCCAGGTACTCAGCAATGATGTTAGCGCCGCGCTTCTCAGCGTGGGCCAGAGACTCGAACACAAACACACCAGCACCCTCGCCCATGACAAACCCATCACGGTCAACGTCCCAAGGCCTGTGTGAACGTGCAGGCGTGGGGCATGGAGGAGTGAGACACAGCTGGCTTCAGAAATTGCAACTCCAAAAGCCTTACCAACCAGGTGAGTGTGGTCGACAAAATGTTGGCCCTGTGCTGCCGGGCCCTTGCCCAGGTGCTGCTCCCCGCAATCCAAGCAGCTGGCCATGCTTGCGCCATGATGTGAACCAGTAGCTAACCCGCGTCGCTGCCCTGGCCGCCGCTAGCTGCATCGCCCACCTGGAAGCCTTGGTGGGCTCGTCGTTGCGGGTGGACAGCGCCCTGCAGGCAACAAAACCACCGAGGCCGGAAGCCATGACCGGCGCCTCGGAGCCACCCACAACCATCACATCAGCATCGCCGTTGCGAATGTGGTTGGCGGCTGCGACGAAAGCATAGTTGGCGGTGGCGCAGGCGGTGGAGATGGAGTAGTTGGGGCCCATGAAGCCCTGCATGTTGTGCAAGGCAAGACAGCATAGGTTATCATGAGCAACATGAATTCAAAACCGGCAACCTTTATTTCTCCCTTGTTGCACGATTGCTCACCTGTCCAACTGCAAGTGTGTTCAAGACATATTTAAAGCTGCCCAAGCGCGCTCGCCGACCATTCTGTTTAGCGCACCTACCTGGTCAATCGCCAGCAGCGCACCACCCATGTTGGTGATAGAGTAGGGGATGAAGAAGGGGGACATCTTCTTGTAGCCCTTCTGCACCAGGTTGGTCACACCTGCAGGTGCAGGAGGCAACGGCTAGGTGTGATGAGCCCGAACCCAAAATGCATGCACGCACAGGCCGTCCAAATTTGATGCCTTGGAGCATCTGCTCGCCCGGGGCCCCAGTCCCACGCACCGTCCTGGAAGGCAGTCAGACCACCCATACCGGTGCCAATCAGCACACCAGTGCGGGTGAGGTCCAGCTTGGCATAGCCCTCGGGGCTGCGCTCCTTGTCCAGACCGGCCTGAATCAGAGCCTTGCGGCCGCTGACCATGGTGTACTTCAGGCAGTCATCGTAGCGGCGGGCGTTCTTGGCATCGACCAGGCTGTTCAAGGTGGCAACAACGGCACCAGGTCACCGCACAATTGCTTGGGTCACTCTCAACATGCAGCAGCCCCATGCAACCCTTGGCTCCGGCTCTTTGTAGCTTACCCCTCCAGGTCGAAGTTATCAATCTGGCCAGCGAAGCGGGTGGGGAACTCCGACGCGTTGAACTTGGTAATAGGCTTGATGCCGCTGACACCGTCCAGCAGCCTGCGACATGAGAAAGCGGTCAGTGGCGAGCGCTTTGTGAGCCCACCGACACGTCGACATGGACCTGTGCCTTGAGTCTAAGCTGCGCTGGAGACGACAGGAGCTGCGCGCTGGCTGCATGTCACGATTCCGATGCCTGCTGCTGCATGGGACTGCCCAACCCTTGTGCGCCCAGCCCACTGACTTGGCGTAGAAGGCGTCAGGGTCATTGCCGTGGCAGGAGGCCAGGCCAATGCCAGTGATGACCACACGCTGCGTGGCATCGCGCTTGGCCGCCTTCGCCAGCACACGGACGGTGCCTGCGCGATCCAAAGACACGCACAAAAGCAGCCAAAGGCGATTGATGTTCCGCTGAGCCCCAACGCCTTGGCGCCGCAGCAGCCACTGGCCTAGATCCAGTCTGCCTTGCTGACGAGATGGGCTGATGGGTCAATTGCGGCTGTGGAGCTGAACGGTAGCGAACCGACCTGCGCGGCCAGCCGCCCTGCGCATCGCCGCTGGCGCCAGTGGGCGCGTGTTGCCCAGGCACTGACTGGTGGAGGCCATCACGCAAGACAAGGAGGGCTAGCGCGTTGCCCAGCTGCGTGAAAGGCTTCTGGTGTGGCAACTCCAACACGGTCTTGAGTCGCTCAAACTTGCGAGCGTAACTCAAGGCGACATTGAAACAAATAGGCCCTAACGCTTGTTGTTGTGCTCGTTGCATGCTTGTGACAACGCCCCTGACTTCAAGCAAAATTAAAAATGTGTGAAGCAAGAACATTTCTGGCTTTGGGCTGGGGCTCGACATTGGACTTAGGTGACATGCGCCATCAAAGCTGACGTGCGTGGATGTGGAGGGCTCGCACCGCAGCAGCCCTGGGTGTCGGGCTGGCCGTGCACCAACTTACGTGCGGGTGGAGCCATGTCTTTGCTCAAGGTACCGCAAGCCACCGCATTATCAGCGTCATCATGTGCCATGTGCCCAGAGGGGGATCGGTTTTGCCGCTTTTTCACTTGAGTGTACTTGCTCACGACACCCCGTGCTCCCAGCTGCCACGCTGAATGCGCTGCAAACGGCGCTGGCAACCATTGCCCTGCTGCTTCTGCCAGCCTGCCTGGCCGCTGCCGGTGCCCAGTGGACTGCCATGCCCCCAGAGCATGCAATGCATCCGGAAGACAGCAGCGACGAGGAAGGAGCCGCAGCAGCAGCGCCTCTGACATGTGTTCTGCTGTCAACGGCACTGCTGAGGTCCAGCGGCATTGATGTGAACAGCGTGGGCCGCATGTATGCTTTCGCCACTCTCTGTGCCTTGCACTGGATGAAGGTGCGGCATGCTGGCAGGTGGGCTTGAAGGGGTAGACGCAGGGGCACGCCCCACCTTGCTGCTCATCATTTCTGTGATTGTCTCATGTACACAGAAGCCGCCATTTGCCCGCACTCTCCGGGCTGTTGTGTTGGAGTTAGTCTTGCTAGCCTCTGCAAAGATAGCTCTCCCGGCTATCAGCTCCAGTCTAATACCTGGGCCGCATGCCAGTGCCACGGGGGCTTCAGCGTCCGACCCCGGTGTCAGCACAGCTCATGCACCGGAACACGTGCTGCACACCGCTTGGAGCGCAGTGGTGCATGCCTGTGGCGGCTGCGCACTGTTATTTGCATTACTCACAGTCAGCCCACATCACCAGCCACCCAAACGCGGTCAAGTGAAGGATCCTTGCAGCAGCAGTGTTGGGGGGGATGTCAGGGAGACGCAGAAGCCAGGTGGGTGCAGCGGCCGCTGTGCACTCGTCCAGTTGCCACCCCACAAATTGTGCAACGCCTCGCGGTGTGTGCAGTTGCGTGCACCAGCTAAGTTGTGTTATGCCAAGGTGCATTGATCCATTGCAGCTCCCTTTGCAATTTGCATGCTGCAGGCCAGTCCAGCCCGTCTGTCATCCCAGCCACCAGCATCATGGTAGCCGGCAGCCGGCTCCTGGCAGCTGCAGCCCTTGTGGTGGACATCATTTCAGGCCTCCGGCATACGCATGGCATTCAGCAGCAGGTTGCAGCGTCCATCGCAGCATTGATGGGGGTCGCGATGCTGGCGCTGCTGCTGCTAAATGGCGTCGTGGCCGTGCATAATGGTAAGCGCCGACCTTGGGCAATGAACGTGTGTGTTCTTGGAAATATCACGTGCTCTGGACATGTGCTTGCTGCACATGCGTGCATGATGCAGTGCTGACTGAGCCCTAAGTCTTCAGTGCCTGCAAACATGTGTTGCAGGGCCCATGTATGTTAGGTGGCAATCCATCATTAACCCCGGTTTTACACATATACATGCGGTCAACCAGCTCGTCATGGTTCTGTGCTGTATGCATCCTCAGCAACAGGTGGCATCGCCCCTGTTTAAACGCTTCCTTAACGTTGCGGTGAGTTGCTTGGGCTGCTCAGTCTTGCCCGCCACTGATCAAGTTTACAAGGCTGTGGTCTCACAAGGACAATATATGGGTTACCACGGGGACACCATCTGCGTTTATGCCTTGCCCGCAGATGATGGTGATTGCCAATGGAGGGAGCAGGGCAGCCATCGCAGGGCAGCTGCTGGGGCTGATGGCAGCACACCTCGGCACTCAGCACTTGCTGACAAGCAGCGAGGCAAACGCATCACAAGTGAGGAGCACAATGAGGTTGATGGGCTCCAGAGGGGGGCAGCAGAAACTGGGAACCAGGCATAGTTCCCTTCGCGCAGGTTGTGGGAAATTTGTGTCAGTATGGCGAGAGCCTGGTCAACAGCACCCTGCAATAACATCTGGTTGGCACCCCCACTGACCCTGACGCTTCCTGCTTTGCTCGTCTGCACACAGGCAGCACCAGCCTACGTGGCTGCCTGCGTGCTGCTGTACGTGGTGCTAGTCCCTGCAGTTGTGCAAGTGTGGAGTCAGCATGATGCCGTGACGGCGACCAGTCCAGATCCAGGCAACAGCAGCATGGCTGCACCAAATGCCAGCAGCTTGTGGTTTGCACCAGGCGGGCGCCCGGGCATCGACGCAGGCCATGCCTCTCACCGGGCAGTGGGCTTTTCCCACCACCCTGCCCAGGGCCCACTGCACGGGCAGCCACAAGAGCCATACGCCGGTAGTCTGACTGGCTCTGGTGTACTGCCCATGGCACTAGGGCCATACAGCTCGCCGCTGAGGCCAAGCCTGGGGCAGGGACAGTTTCTCTCACCGCGTCAATCTCGTGCCGCTTGGCCGGCAACTGTGTACAGCCAACCCCTGCCACACAACTTGGTCGCGAATGGGAATGTACGCAATGTTTCGATGCCGGCGCCTTCCCGCACCGGCCCAAGGCCGGAGGCGCTAGATCTGCTGCGCGGGCGGCGGATGGCCATGGGCGTCACGCCCAGTGCGTTTGCAACCATGTCTGGGGATGTAGACCTGGCACATGGGAGCAGGAGTCTTCGTCGACGTGCATCAAACCTGGCGCCAATGTCTTCTGTTCGAGGTCAAAGCATACCAGCCCACATCCCCGCCAGCCCTGACATGCAGGATTTGGTGGATGCTGTTATTGACAGCATTTCATCTGGGCACAAGAGCAGGGCCAGCGGCAACCAGTGGGAGGGTCTGTACAACGATGACGCGGCCGCTAATGATGCTGAGGACAGTGACTTGTATAGCCTGCAGCACACGAGCGCAGATTGGCAGCATATCATGACGTCGCGCACACGGCTAGACATCAGCATGGTCGGAGGGCAGGAGGGCGGACACGAGCCGGCGGAGAACTCAAACATAAGGGACCTGCAGGCGCGTAGGCACAGGGGCTTCAGTGCCAGTTTTTTCAGGGCACAAAGAAGCGTTTAAGAATTGGGGCGATCAGTTGTGCAGCATCATGTGGCAGTGCGTTGTTTGCATGTGATCAACTGTGCTGCCCCTTCCTTGCTGCTTGCATTACTTGTGCAGGAGGGTTTCAGCCACAGGCACAGCCTGGAGAGCGCACACCCTGGCTCCAGCACGCAAGCACCAGGCTCGGCGGCAGCAGCGGCAGCTGCTGAGGCGCAAGACTACGCCAAGGCCGCATACCGTGCTTGGAAGGTCTTACAGCAGCAGCGGCAGCAGCAGCAGCAGCAACAGGCTGGGCAGGCGCAGCGCACTTCCATGCAAGCGCCTGTATCGCCGCCGCCGCTGTCCAACAGCAGTGCTCCTTCAGGCGGCCTTCCTCCTATGCTGTCTGGCGTGCAGCTTAACCAGCAGCAGCTGCAGCAGCAGGTCAGCCGTGCGTTTACATCTGATCTGTACCAGCAGGCCAACCTTCCCAGTCGGCAGACCGCCGTGCAGGCGGCAGTACAGGCGATGGCCCACGCAGCATCCCTGACAAGACAGGCCGCCGATGGTGCTACAGACAGCTCGCTCGGCTCTACGCCGCGCAGCACAGGCGTGCAGAGCGGCTATCATGACCCGACGACAGCTCCAATGCCAGGCATGTCGACTGCTTCAGGCAGCGTGCTTCTGTCCAGCCCCTCGCTAGGTCAGCAGCTGCCTGAGGGGAGGCGGCACGCTAGCTTTATAACTCCGCCGCTGCCTGTACTGCGCAGCATGCAGTCGTGGGCCAACGCGCATCCGCTGTCTGCCCGCGCACCTGCCGCGCTGCGGCGGCCCGTTGCCAAGCGGAGCTCTGATGGAGTTGCGCAGCTTGCAAGGGAAGCAGGGAAGCAGAAGGCCAGGGACGCATTCCGGCGATCCTCCAGCCACTCAAATGTGGGCTGGGGCGTTCTACTAGGGCATAGCCCGCTGGGTCAGCAAAATGTTGGTGGGACACTGCTGTCGTCAGCAGACAGCGTGGGCCCAGGCTTGGATGGCATCGGCTTGGACTATGCGTTGGACATGACCACCCGGCGCGCAATTGGCTCCGAGTCTATGCTGCAGCCATCGCTGAGCAAGTCGCGCCTGTACTGGACAGGGGTGATGGACCAGCAGCGCCAGATGGCAGCGGCGGCAGCGGCAGCTGCTGCTGGGGGGCAAACAAGTCCGCCGCCGCCAATGCCACTGCTGCGTACCGCTGTGTCCGCGCAGCTACCCCGCCATGCAGGGTTTGAGCAGCAGCAGCAGCAGCAGGTTCCCAATTCCTCGCTTATGGGCCTTACAACAGGTCATCAAGGCTTGCCTTGGTCAGTTGGCCTTGACCATGGTGCTGCAGGGTTGGAGAAGGAGGACAGAATGGGAGGGTTGGGGCAACCGTTTGCTCCCTCGCCAGCAGTGGTTGGGCAAAATCCGGGTGTCGGGGCTGGGCCAGGTGCGGTACATGCTGGGCTCAGTTGGACAAGGCCCATGGGCGCATCGTTGGTGCCGCTGGGCCCTCCTGGTGGGGGGCGCAGGCAAGGGTACCCCAATCCCGGGCGCATCAGCGAGGAGGTGCTCGTGCATCAGTCGGTGGAGAATTCGGCGTCGCATGCCCTGTGAACCACTGCGGTGTTCTGAACTTTGCTTTGTATTCCTGTTGTGGAGCACAGATTTATCTCTGCTTGATGTGATGAAGATTGGAGGGACAGGACTGGGAAAGCCGTGATTTTTGTATGGCTCTATGTTCAGTCTGTGGACTTGCATTATTTCAAATCGTTTCGTTTGACTCTTGAAGCTGATTCAACTGCTGTTCTTTGTGTTGGTCAAGGTTTGGTATGTTTTACGCAAATGTGCGCACACATCTTGGTGTGGGGCGAGATCCTCGGGGCAATATTGTGACTGTGGGCGAAAGTGAGCGTTTCCACAAGAAAGCGCAAGCGCAGCGACAACCGGCAGCGCCGCCTCACGCGCACAGGGCTTATCAATCCCAATCCGCAGGTGTTTGCCTTCTACGGATTTCCGCAACAAGTTGAGCGCCAGCGCAGGGTGAAGCTGCAGCCGTGCGCGGCATGGCCTCGGCGCCGGATGGCATGCGGCCAACGCAACGCCTCACGCGGCGCTCTGGCTCGGTCAGATTGGCTGGGCCGAGGCAATTGTAAGATGCTGTCCCCGTCAAGGATATGGCACGAATTGAGCCCTGCAGAAGGTCATCAAAGCTGCTACGCATGCATGCTGCCTTCAGGTTCAGGGCACGCGCCATGTGCAGAGGTGCCTGTATGCTGCAGCCGCTGCAAGAGCAGGGTCACCAAGTTATTCAACAGCGGGACCGAGAGCAGGAGCAGCAGCAGCGGCAGGAGCAACAGGAGCTGCCTTCATGGTCCAGCAACATTGTGCCCCTGGTCCGGAGGCAAGTGCGCAAGGCAGATGGCAGCGTGTCCGCCAATGTCAGCAATAGCAGCAGCAGCAGCAGCAGCAGCAGCGGCGGCGGCGGTGGCGGCAGGGCCAGCAGCAAAAGCGGCGGCTGCAGTAGCAGTGGCGGCGCAATCGTCAAGGGCTCACCCGATGCGCAACGACAGCTGACTGTGGACATCATGGCAGCCCGCACCTGGCAGCAGGCCGGACGCGTTTTTGAGCAAGCCTCTCACCAATTCAACCACATCCACACAGTTGCACTCATCACGCGTCTCTCAAAACTCTCCACCCCGCGACCGCCTGCCAGCCTCGAGGCGGCACAAGGGCGCGGCCATAGGGCGCCTCAACCACAGCAGCAGCCGGGCAACTCCTGCAGGTCCTTTCCACACCACGTCATTACATCGCTGCCAGTTGACCAAAAGGCTGCAGCAACAGCAGGAGCAGGAGCAACACACGCCCTGCCTGGCCTGCGGCAAGTCCCTAATGGCTTTCAGTCAGGATCTGAGATGGAGATGCACGCTGAACAAGCGAGTCAAGCACACTCTGCCACCCATTCCAGCGGTGGCCTGTCCTACCCAGGAGCTGTGAATGCCTGGGCGACCGCCACGCAGCGCCCTGTGCAATGGAGCGGGAACGCACCGGCACCCTTGCAGCCCCAGCGGCAGTTCGGTGGGGAAGGTGCTGATAAGCCAAGTGGACGTGTACACTTGCAGCGGCACAGAACTTACACCGCCCCCTCCGCTGTACAAGCACTAGGTGCTGGATCTGGCTTGCAGCAGCGCCTCTCAACAACTGTTTGGGGCAGCAGTGGCAGCAGCAGCAGTGCTGCGCTGGGTTCTGCGTCAATGCTGCCCCGCGGTGGGGCGGAAGCACAGGAGTGGTTGTCATTCCGCAGTCTCATGGAGGAGCTGCAGGTAGGTAAAGAGCTGCAGGGGTTGGGGTTGGGATCGATGGGGCTACAGCGATGTTCAAGCAGGCACACCCAAACACGCGGCTCTTATTGCAGGCTGCACAGCAGTCCATAGGTGCAGAATGCAAGAAGATGCGTACTGAAGAACATTTGCAGTTTCAGTACCCGCGATTTTTTACTACGGTGCCTCTGACAAACCCAACAAATGATAGTTGTGTTGTGTGTCACCACTGTTGCTGCTGCTCTGCCATGCAGGTCTTTGCAGAGTCCATGCTCCACCGCATGGGTGCACGAGAGCTTGCCAACGTGACGCACGGCTTTGTCACAATGCGGATGGCCAGCCGCAGGTGCGGTGACTGTCTCACCAGCATGGTCATACGTCAGCGTTTGAGTCAAGGGAATATTTTTGCCTACCACCTTACGGGCATTTGATGAACACATTCATGTCTGCCCTCCCCTGTTACTACTGGTTCAACGCTCACCGCCATTGCAACGCTGCGCCTGCAGTCTGCCAACGCATGCCTGCTGTTTCCTACCCACTGCAACCCCCCTCCTATAACAGGCACTTACAGCTCGTCATCGCGCACTCGGGCCGCAAATTTGGGGACCTTAAGTCCCAGGAGGCTGCGAACCTGTTGTGGGCACTGGCTAAGGCCGAGCACCCTCCACCGCAGGACTGGCTGCAAGCGTTTGTCAGCGGCCCTTTGACCCAGGTGCACTGGTGCATGCAGCAAACCCATGCCTGCTTAGGTACACTCCAATCATTGCAAAAGCCTGTGCAACAGTGGCACGTGTGGCTGCACCCCGCACGAAGCATGCCCAGCATAACTCTCATGTTACTGCCTGCTGTCCCTCATGTCCGCGCCTGTGCAGCTACTGCCCGCAATGCGTAACCAGGAGCTTAGCAACGTGGTGTGGGCGCTGGCCAAGCTGCAGTGCCACCCAGGTAGGGCTGTCTGTCTCACCAGTGAGGCTTAGCACCAATGCCAGGGAAAGCAAACGGGATACGACCCAGTGACAAGGAAACAGCCCAATCGCTTGACACTTGGGGGCCCTTGTTGTCGTTGTGCTTGTATTGCTGAGCTAGGCCACGCTGAGTTGCAGAATGTGTTTCGTTGGCGTGTTGCAGGCAGTGCTTGGTTGGGCGCTGCAGTACAGGAGCTGGTGCGGCGGCACGATTCCCTGCTGCCCCAGGATGTAGCTAACGCCCTGGTAGGCCTGGCTAAGCTGCACTGGCAACCGTCGGCAGCACAGCTGCATGAGCTGCTAATAGCGGGGTTGACAAACTCACCGCCACGGCCTTTGGAGCTTACACAGGTGCGCAAAGCCAAGGTTGAGGGAACCGGGAAAGCAATAGAAGGGGAGCGGCCTGTTACCAATTGGGGCCTGAGGGGGAAAGGATGACCGAGGCAGCAGGCCCAGCAGGAGCAGGAGGCTACTTTACACCAATGTACGCAGCCTGCTAATAATGGAGGTCTGGGTGCTGACTGCGAACTTCAAGTTTGGAACTCAGCCTTGATTCGTTCATTCCTCACTTTAGCCACCTGTCCATAGGTGGCTCATCAACGCAAACGGTCTGCCCTAGGCTGCCTGCCTTACCCCTCGCCACCTTACCATGGCCCTTGCCACTGGGGACTATCAACAACTGTTTGACCCAGTCCATGCACTTTGACAACCTTGCCTGACCCCTCTGCGCCCCTCCAATGCACCATCCTCGCCAGATGCTCTGGTCGATCGGCGAGATGCACGTGACCAGTACGGCGCCTCTTCAAGCTCTGGAGCCTGCCCTGCGTATCGCCTGTACATACCTGTGCCAGCAAGCCCTCACCATGGCGGCCGCTGCACCCAACCACATCGCAAGCTCTATCGCGTCGCTTGCGCGCATCCGGTACCGCCCTGACGTTGAAACGTGTACCGCGCTGATAGAGGCGGTGCAACCACACATGCACGCCTGTACGGCACAGGACCTTGGAGATTTGGTGTGGGGCGTGGCGGTGCTGCACAAGCTCGGTAGGTTCCAGCGGCTGCATGTGGCACCAGGCTTGAAACTGAATCATGCTTGGGTAGTTGTATCAGTGCACCAACACACTGCGTTGCAAGGTTCTGGTACATGCCTGTCAGCGTTACTGACCAGCGCAGCTCACTTCTTGCCCACCCTCCTGTCAACACATGTGTTTCGCAGGCGGCCCTCCACCCAGCCTGGCGTGGCTGCAGGCAGTGGAAACGGCATGCACGCTCATGCTGCCTTCGTCGCTGCCCTGTGTGCTGTGTCGCCAGATCTGGGCGTTTGCAGCCCTGTGCCACAAGCCTGGATTTGCATGGCAACGGCTGATGAGGACACAGGTATGCTGGTGGTGGCATGGTTCTCAGCAGGCGTGTGAGCGTTCAGCTGCAGGGCTGTGAAAACCAGCTATCCTGACCTGATCATGTGTCGGTGAGCTCTGCGGCCTGCTTGCCCCTGTGTGGCTGCGCTCACCACACGCAGACCCCTTTGCCTCGTGACTTCCACGTTGACCCGCTCCTTGCTGCTGAGCTGCTGTGTGTGACTGCTACCCGCACTTCCCTCACGAACCGCAGATGCTACGCAGCCTGCCGCTGTTCAGCGAGGCGGAAGTGGCAGTGTCGCTGTGGGCGCTCGCAAAGCTGCGGGTACGATTGCACCCGACAGGAAGTACCTTCGGCGGTCAGCGAAATGCCAGTGCCGGCTCGGCGTCGCTGCACCACCAAACCCCTTCGTCGTCCCCTCAAGGTGTTGCTGCCTCCATGTACGATTCCGCAACTGTCGCTAACATCAGTGGAGTTGCCAGCGCCGCAGCAGGCCTCAGGAAACCAGCCCAGCCCTCAGCCCCGCCCAGCACATCCTACCCTGCTCGGCGCAATGGCCTGGCCGGACAAGACCTGTCCTTGATCTTCAGCGCAAGCAGCTTGCAGGTTGCCAGACAGGAGCAGGGAGCTTTGCACGGCACCGTGAGTGGTGAAGAGATGATGGCGTGGCTGGAGCAGATGGCTGCACACCTGCTTGGGAGGGTGGAGGGCAAGCAGGGGCGGGAGGCCAGGCGGATGGCGTGGCGTGACAAGCGCTCCACGCACAGCTCCGAGCCATCTGACTCCAGCAGCTCAGCCAGCTCAGGGCACAGCAGTGACGGTCGCGGCGGCGGCAAGGGAAGTGCAGGCCTCGGCAATGCTTGCTCACCTACACATGCGGCACAGGTTGCCAGAGCAGGCGCGTCGGCGTCGGGCGCCGGCTTCAGCAATCACAGCAGCAGCAGTGGGGCAAGGGTAGGCCTTGCCATGACTGGCAGGGAGGGGGCTTCTGCAGGGAAGGACGCAGACAGTGAGCGGCGCCGGGTGCTGGCACGTACGGCGTATCACCGCCTGCCCTTTGCGCAACGTCTGAGGCGGAAGCTGTCCAAGGGGGGTGCTGAGCCTGCGGCGGCACCAAGGCAGCGCAGGGGCATGGGCTCGGCTCAGCGTTGGCGCCAGCAGCAACGCTGGCGCCAGTGGTGGCTGGCGCAGCAGCAAGGGCGCAAGTCACTGCCATCGCCAACACAAACACAGCCATCGCCGCCGCCACAGGCCCAGCAACAGCAGGCCGAGCGGCAGCAGCAGCAGGGAGTTTCGCGTGTGCCTCTCAAGTCTAGAAGCCCGCACCGCCGCAGCGAGCGACCCCGTGTGGTTCCGTCGGCAGGCACCAGGTGTGACCTGGGCTCGGGGCCCAGCACCCGGCTGCGCCACCTGGCACTGCTGCTGTGGGCGATGCCCCAGCTGCTGCAGCACCCAGAGGACCGCCACAGCTTCTCGCTGTCCATCCGCCCGCTCCTGAGCCGCCTGGCGGCTGCGAGCATACAGCCAATGAGGGTCTGTGCAGCCTGCTGTGCTCCCGCCGACCGTGACACATCTGCGTCCTGTGGGGTGAGCGAGGTTAAACAAAGTCCAGCGCCGTCCTGTGGGCCTTTCACGCCCTCGACGCTGCTGCTGCTGGCATGGGGCTTTGCTGCGCTGCACTTCCTGCCCTCCTGGCACTGGCTGGCTGCTCACCGCGCGGCCTGTGCAGCCGTAGCGCCGGCCTTTACGTCACAGCAGCGGCGGGCCCTTCGCAGCGCATATAAGGCCCTGCATGGAGCGGCTGTAGCGCAAGAGCAGGTTGCACGTTAGAAGAGTTTCATTGCTGGAAGCCAGAGCCTAGTTGAAGATGTGAAAAACGCGCCGCGTTTTGAAATTCTTTCCTTTCCCCGGACGAAATCTGCTCTGTCAAAGTGTTGCATTCTTGATGCTCAAGCCAATTCTTTATGTAAAGAAAGCTTTGGCACATGCAATGGCACATCGCAGGTTACAAGGCAACAAACAACACTGAGGCAGCAGGGTACAAGACAGAAGACATTTTGCGCACACAGAGCACCCTGGCACCGGTGTCGCCACAGCACAAAGGACCAGGTACAAGTGAGTCAGTATAACCCATGTCGTGCTGGAGCACGGGGCAGTGGCACGTGTACAGTGCAGCAAACAGAACATTTATGACTGGGGCTTTCAAGCAGCCACCACACAAAGACGACATCACACCGCGTACCTACACAAGCTGCTCTGTGGAGTGAGGTCTGCAAAACGTCATTTCACAAGGCGCAGTTGCACCAGCACCGTAGAAGCAAAGGGCCTGCACGACTGCACAAGCTGAAGCTGTTCACACAGCACACAACGCGTCACGACCTGTGAGCAGTCCACACTGCCTACAGTCAGCCTGGTCGCGGCTTCTAGAGCCAGCTTAACAGAAATGCCTGGTTTCCTGCTGGTTCCTTTCATTCCCCTCCTCGTCGACATTGGACATGCCACAAAGATCAGGGCACCTGTGGGCCAATCGCACAAGGGAGCACCCTGCCTATGCTCATTGACATGTCACAGGCGCGACACAGCTGCCAGTGCATGAGAACGACCGACAGCGTGGCTGCGAGCGAGCATGAAGTGGGCAAGCTCTTGGTCCACCACCCTGCCTGCGCTGGGGCCGTGTAGAGAACATACCGCACCGGCAGAGTCGGCGGCTGCAGCAGCCATGCACGACTTCCCCGTGCGCTGTGCTGGCTTTGCGCGCCAGCCCCAAGGTCCAGTATGGCGTGGTGCCGTCACCTCTGCATGGCCTAACAGCAACTGCCTTGGCTGCCCGCTTAGGTAATCATCACCCGCAGCCCGCTGCTGCTGCTGCTCAATATGACCATGACTCGGCTGCAAGGCCACAGGCAGCATCCTGCCCGCCGCTTCCGGGTGCTGTGCGCCTGAACTGACTAAACTGGGCCCCTCGGCGCCAGCGCAGAGCCTGGGGCTGAGGGCAGTGTTGTCCGCCCGCAGCCTGCCCAGGTCAGCAGGCAGTGCTGCCGCTGCCTCCACCGGCAAGCGTGCTACAATGGAGCGCCTGCCAGCAGAGCGTGCAGTCACGCTGTCCACGGACCATGCGTGCATGGCGGATGGCTGTGGTGCTGCCGTCCACGCCTTGATCCCTGCCAGGGCCACGCGAGTATCCATGCCACACGAGGTCATGCCGTGTGGACGGTCATGGCCAGCTGCAGGCTGCAGGCTCAATCCATGAAGAGTTTCTTGCTGTGCCCCTGCCGATGCCTGGGTGGGGACAGGTGCACACGAGTAGCTGCGGTGCAGCTGCTGAGCTGTTTCTAGCCGTAGGGACGCTGTAGGGATGTGCCCCTCTGCCTGACGCTGCTGGGGCACCATGGCTGGGGCGCAATGGTCCAGGGGAGCGGGAATGACCGCAGGGTGCGGCAGGGGTGCGTCAGGTGCAGGCACAAGCCTGCCTGCCGATGTGCTTGACAGGCCAATACCACAGCCTGTGTCACTGCTGCGGGATGGGGAGCGAAGCAGCGGATGCTTGGGCGAGCCAGACCTAGCTGCACTATTGGTGTTGTGAATGACGCTGTGGTTTGCAGCGGAGACCTGAGCATGGGAAAGTATGCTGTGCGGCGGGTCGGAAGGGACGCTTAAGGGTGCAGGGAAGTGTGGTGCTGACGCTGCCCCCTCGGCCGGCGCCCGTGCTACAGCAATGGCAGCAGCAGCTTCTGCTTCATGTGCTACCTCTGCTGCGGCCTGCAGCCCAGTGCCGTACGCGCCATGCACCGTGCCGTAGAACAGGCGGCTCGTTGCCTCGCCCGCCCAGAACAGCTGCGAGGCCAGCGGCTTGCGTAGCTCCTCGCAGTCGTCCGCGGCCGCACCGACGGGAATGTAAGTGTACGACATGCGCGAGTGCGGGTCGCTGCCCCAGCGCGTGCACACGACGTGGCGGGGCTCCGGCACCTGTGTGGTGTGAAGGGGCCACGGACGCGAACGCAGGGTGTAGTCAAAAAGTTTTCAGCAGGAAGCACGCATGCGGTCAAACACAAGCAAGTGCATAACAGTTGTGCTCACAGCGTTGGAGGCCGCTGCCTACCACGAGCTTTTACCCAGCTATTATACTGCCTGCGTGGCTGCCAGCGCTATGTCTGCGGCCCAGCCCCAGGTTTGTCCTCACCAAGACACCCCTGCGTCACTGCATCCTCCTACACCACTGTACAACCTCCTGCGTCACTACATCCTCCTACACCACTGTACAACCTCCTGCGTCACT
>JAWZTI010000010.1:0-55629 GCA_039880955.1 Chlamydomonas urium | reverse complement strand
ACATCCTCCTACACCACTGCACAACCTCCTGCGTCACTACATCCTCCTACACCACTGTACAACCTCCTGCGTCACTCACTTGCCCAGGGTGCACCTGCAGCTGAGTAGCTGCACATCACACCCATGCCCACGCGCGTACATCGGCAGTAGCGGCACAACAGCCCCTTGCCAACTGCCCGCTGCAGAGGCCACGCTGGTCATGGCAACCTACAGCCCAGGTCTCAACTTTGCCTCATGGGCTCGAGCTTAAACCCTCCTTGTGCGTCCATTGAGTGTATGACAGCGGTCACGTATGGAGTTCGAGGCCACCCGCCCACCTTGCCAGGGTACATGCGCCTTAGGACCTCCAGCAGCTCTGCTGCCACCGCTGCATCGCTCAGCTGCTCCATCTGAAGGGCAAAGCTGCCGGTAGTGAAGGCGACGAGAGCAGGCAGGCCCAGTACACGGTTCAGGTTCAGGATCCATGCCCACCTGGGCGACAAGGAAAGGAAACACCAAGTCAGGGGGCAGGTTTGTTTGTTGTCAGGGATGCAGATGCATGCAATGCAGGGGAGACGGAAAGAAAAAGAGGGCGGATGAACGTTCACCGCGACAGGTGAGGTCAGGTGATGCAGAGGCATGGCTAGTGCACTGCAGCCGATGCAGTTATAGGGTAAAGTTGTCCCTGCGCTCCGTGTCCTTCACCCCACACCTGCCGCGCTCCTCTACAGTTGGTATGCGGTGGATCATCACGGTGTTGTCCCAAAACGCCTCCTCAAACACCAGCATCACCTGGTGTTTGCAGCGGCAGGGTAAGTGGCAAGACGATTTGAGGGCTAAGACACCACCCCTCTGGACTTGCTACCATAGCATGATGAGTGTCGAACCTGTTTCTTGTAGTTGGGATTGGTAGCGCACTAATACAGGAAACAGTCTCTTCTGCTGCTGCACACAGGATACGCACCTTGTTGTAGATGCCAGTACCAAGACGGGACAGCGCCGATGCCTTGGCCGGGGCCGCCAGGGGCAGCGGCGGGCTGAACGCCACGCTCCCCGACTGCAACACGCCCAGGGGCAAGGTGATGACCACCCTGGGCGCATGAAACACACCACCACATGACGTCTGCACCCTAACCAGCAGGCGCTGTACCTGTGCCTGTGCCTGATAGGGCTGGTGAGAGCTACGTGAGCCACCATGCATGTGCCCGGGCATGACCCCTTGGCCTGTTGCTGCTGCTGTTGCTGCTGATTGTGATGATGTGGAGCACATGGCTGAACACCCAGTCTGCCGCACCGCATGTACGTCATTAGCGCCATGCATGGCGTCATGGTCGACGGGCCAGTTGCATGGGCCTACATGGCCACTTGCGTGTGCCCCCCCAGGCTGCCAAGTGACGGAGGTGACTTGTGTGGCGGTGCGTATGTCGAGCCCCGCGGCCAGGAACTGCACCAGCTGACCGTAGCCGCCACACAGCACAGCGTCAGCGCCGGGCAGCCGCACCTACACACAGTGAAAGGCACAGAGGAGGAGAGTGTGACGCGTTGAGGGCGCGCAAGCAACACAAGGATGGGGAGGGAGGGTGACGCGGTATTCTGCCCCCTGCTTCTATCCATGGCATGCCAGCAACAGCTTTACAATCAGAAAGTTACTGTGCAGCAGCAAGCCCTGCCTTGCGTTAAACATCTGTGCATGTCACTCTGCTTACAGGCCATGTGCCACTAGCAAAAACGACACTGCACCACGGGTGAGCGCCTAGCCTACCCCTGCACAATAAATGCCATGGTAAATTTTTTTTCAACACCCGCTCGTTCCAACAACACACTCACCTCATCCATGGTGCCAATCGACATGTCACTGCTGTCAGCCGCCCAGTACGACTCAATCTCATTGTGTACCTGCAGGCAACCAAGCAGCAGCAAAGCACGTGAACCCTGCTGAGGAAGCAGCGCCATGTTCGAACTGAATCACAGCCAAGCATTCAGTGTCTGACATGCACCGCCACACATCCACGCCTCACAGCCCAAAGTAGGTGTGATATCCCTCACAAGCACGCGCCTGGAACAGCAGCTCGCGCATGGCGCTTTCTGACAGCCCTCCGCACGCCTGTGCGTACAGCTGTACCGCCTGGTCCACACTCAGACACTCTTTGGCGCCCGGCTCACGCGCCACCATGCCAGCCACAAAGGCGGCGAAGCCACGGTACGTCTCGCTCAGGCGGCTGACAGCGTCTGGGGGCAGTGGTGTGTAGGATGCGCCCGATGTACAGTCGAAGTACACTGCATCCTCATAGTCAGTCGTGCGTACCTGCGCGTGCAGGCGGGTGTGAAAACGTGCGGCTGCTTCAACGGCAGCAAGTGGCGCATGCTGTGAAAGGAGCGGGCACTCTGCAAGTGTTCAACGTGTGTCTCAATCCTAGCATCACTCCCTGTCAACTACCAGTCTGTGAGGCAGCCGCGAAGGTTTTGTAGCAGCTTAAACATGTGCACGCACCAGGAGCGGCAGCCACTAATCTTACGCGCTATTGTGGCAATTTCAGAGGTGCTACAGCCACCAGCACCCCGCATCCCGTGCCACCCGTTCAAGCCCTCACCTGCAGGCCGCAGCGCAGTGCCAGCGCATATATCGAGTTGAGGCTGGAGGGGGAGCCAAGTCCGTGGATCCAGGCACCGCCTGCAGTTGGTCGTGAAACAGTGGGCCAGGAGATGTATTCAACACCGAAGGTCAAAACAGAGCCGGGCAAACAGAAGCTGGTGGACATACAGCAGCTGGTGTGTTGAGACTCGCGAGACAGGACACGTCTGGCAGCGCTTGTAGCATCAGCGTCAGCGGCGGCGGCGGCGGCGGCGGTCAACAAACCGGCTGCTGCGACGCACCCAGGTCAACAGGAGGTAGCCCTGGCGCGATCTCGGCTGTGTGCAGGCGGCCGCCGATGCGCTGCCGAGCCTCAAGCACGACCACGCTCAGGCCCCGTGCTGCAAGCTCCTGGGCAGCGGCGAGGCCAGCGATGCCGGCGCCCAGGACAACACAGTCAAAGCACTCGTCACGCGAGTGGTGCTTCTGGGTGACCTCCATGAGCTCAGGCCAGCGATGGGTGTGTGGCAGCTGGCTGGGCGGTGATGCTTGGCGGTGCTGGGTGTCGGAGCCGATGGCCGCTGCTGGTGCAGGGGGGCTGGCACTGACGGTGGTGAGCTGGTATTGTTGCTGCTGCTGCTGCTGCTGCTGCTGCTGCTGCTGCTGCTGCTGCTGCTGCTGCTGCTGCTGCTGCTCTTGCAGCTGTTCTTGTTGGCAGTGGTCACACCAACCTTTGTTTGACTGCTAGATTGGTCTCTTGCTGATGCTTGCTTATCCTGCCTGGCTGGCAGAGGTTGCCGAGACCTGTATGAACGGCAAACCTCTGGGTGTTCTGTACAAGGCCAGCCAGGCAACTAGTGTCTACTGCAGTCTTTACTTGGCAGTGACTTAGCAGGAATCTTGAGGCCGGTAATGAGCAGGGTTCTCTTGGAGATGTCAGCAAAGGCGAAGCTGAGCGCCAGGAAAGACAGCTGCTGTGCCTTGCAGCTGCGTGCAGCAACATCCATGCGTTGGGGTGTGTGAAGAACACTGGGGCATGGTGCATTTGCTGCTGAGCAAGTGTCTGGTTGCGAGTCTGCAGGGCTGGGCTTTATGCAGCCATTCTGTGATCACAACCTGGCACTTGCAACACCTCAAGGTGCATGCGGCCATTCCAATGTGACTGGTACAGGCGCAGCGCAACCGATCTGTCGCGTCGTCGCCCCTCGGCTTATCAGTGCTCAGCCATGCGCGAGCTCGAAAGCGCGCCCTCCACCCCCGACAAACCTATTGTTGCTGACCCACCTTGGCTTCTTCACAGCCGGGTTGGCGCTAGGGTTGAAAGGCGGGGCCCGGTGGGGCTTGCGCATTCGTGGTAATGGCCAAGCGGCTCGTCTTGACTGGTGCAAGCCCTAGTTCTTGGCACAACGTGCTGCTGGCCTACTGGTCGGTAGCTCAGGTGGCTATCGCTCCGCGTCGCTGGGTGCAAGCAGCGGCGTGACGTGCAGCGAGAGGACCGTGTGACGTGTCCAGAGTGAACGGAGATGCTGATTCGCAGCTCTCAGCAGGTCAACATGTGAATAACAATCTAGCTATGTTGTATGCCCACTTGGTTGCATCACTTGCTACCCTGCTTTGCCCTGCCCTGCCGCTGGCCTGCCCTCCGCTGCGGCTCTGGCACGGGCAGCACCGTTGCCTGCTGCAGATCTTCCCCAGAGGCTTCAACCAGGCGCTGTGCCTCGATGTACACCATCAGGTCGCGCACCTACAAGAAAGGGTGAATTTGTAATATGGCAGCCAGAACGTGCATGCAGGTCAGCAGTTTGAGCACAGGCGAGGCAGTGCATGGGACCGTGAGTGGGAGAATGTAACAAGCATTTTTAGTGTGCAAAAGGTGACAGCTTGCATGGCAGACGGCCTCAAGATTGCAACCGGTGCACCCAGTGCCAGGCATCCCTGGCCAACCCTTCCCAACCGCTCACACAGAACCCCATGCTTGTGGGCCGAGACATCTTTCAAAAACTTGTTTATATCTCAACTGCTCCCCACTTGTCTCACCCTTGGCGCAAGTTACCACGCACCTGCTCCTGCAGGTCCCGAGTGGCGTCCTCTTTGGCAACCAGCTCTGCCTTGACAGCCGTCAGCTGCTTCTGAAAGTCCTGCTGGTTGGCCAGCAGCGTTTCATTGAGGCTGCGCAGGAAGTCACGCTCCTTGTTGGTCTGTTGCAGGGCACTGCTCATGTCCACCTGCCGCGGGCACAGAGTGGGGCGCGAGGGAAAGTGAGAGGGTGGTAGACAGTGGGGTGAGTGCTGTTTTGTGAGGTGACTTCTCTACACACAGGCTCACATCTATTGGTGCAAGTGGCGACGTGCAGAGGGCTCGCAACCTTTTGCAAGGATATAACAGTGCTTGAACCACGCCCTGAAAACGCACCAGCTTCTTATCAGCTGCCTGGCGCTTGCGCTCCGCCTCCTTGGCCAGCGCTGCGGCGTCTGCCGCCGACGCACGCGCAGCTGCCGCCTCTGCCTCTGCCGCCGCCAACCTCTGCTCCGTGTTCGTTGCCGCCGCGGCAAGCAGGTTCTCAAAGTACTGCCGCTGGCTGTCCAGCTGTGTTGTGATTAAGTGGTTGTACTCTGCATAGCAGGGTGGGCAAGTCTGGATGTGAATGTGTGCTTGTAAGCAACGAACAACCTTCAAGGCCTTGAAGACCTTGCAGACCTGAAGAACTGAGATGAGAAAGGTCGCTTGTGTGCACCCATGCTCCACACTGCTTTGCTGCAGGAGACGTGGCGTGCCAAGGATGTCAACCTACCCTGCGCAATGGCGTCCAGCTTCGAGGCTATGAGCGCCTCCTTCAGGCTGTCGTCCTCGGGCCCAAGGTAGCCGCCGTCCCCCTCCTGGTGCTCTACCCGGTAACCGTCAAGGGCAGCTTCGCCGCAGTTTCCCCTAGGCTGCCGCAAACCCCTGTATCCACCCCTCGGGGGCACGCCTGTTTCTGCAGGTGATGGGACCTCCACGAGCTTGCCGTCCGTCTTTGACTGAATTAGGCGGTGGACGTAGTTGTCGCCTGCGTAGTCCCACACCTGGCATGACGACATGGTGAAGGCATTGAAAGGAGCTTGAGTACTGCACATCTACAGCTGAACCCCTGACCACCGTCAACCAACGTGCACACAATGCCTGCAGCTGTCTTGAAAATTTTCCAAGACCACCAGCGCCATCAAACCCTGCATACTCTGCACTAGCGCCGTTGCATCAATCAGCCCAGCGTGCCTCCTACCCACACCATGCATACCTGTGCCTCACTCCCTTACCTCGCATCTCACCGCGCCCGACTCCATGCCCCCTCATCCGGGCTGCTGTGCAAAACCACAATCTCTTCCCACACCCTACCCGCTCCCACGTGTCACTGCACCACCCCCTCACCCGCTGCGTGTCCAGCTCCAGAGCGTAGCAGTGCTGTGTGCTCTCCCAGTGATCCGATGCATGTCCTGCCTTGTACCTCCCGCAGCCGACGTGGCCGCAAATCAGGCAGATCCACAAGTCGCTGCCTGTGCTGCATACGCTGCACCGGGAAGTGTGGGAGCCAGGCTGGCTGCAGTACCTGCGTATTCGGCAGGGTTGGCACCAACGGAGCAGCTGTTGGTGACATGCCAGCCAGCGTACGCAAAGCAACGGCATCATGGCCATGAGCGCCAGCACAGGGTGGCCACATGTGGATGCATGAGCAGCCACACACACACACACGCATAGTTGAATGTGGCCATCGCTGCTGGCAACCCCTGCTCACTTCCTGTTGTTCCCTGTGCTATCAGCTGGCTGGCAGCTGGCAAGCACATCTCGCCTATTCGCCCATTGGGCCACCTGACCCGCTTGCCCTCTCGGCCACAACACTTGGGCCACTCGCCAAAGCCCAGGCACATACCTGCACACAGGGCACGATGTGTCGCCCCACTTTTGAAGGCACTCGGAGTGGAACTGGTGATTGCACACCGTCGTGATGATACCTGAGACATGGTAGTCAAGGCGCTCCAGGCATACGGGGCAACTGGGCAGCTCGGTGGTGCCCGGGGGCGGGGGCAGGTTACCAAAGCCCGACAACAGGGTGTGGCTAGACCCGCAGGGTGAGGCTTCACTGGACATCTGTGCCACGCCACTGTGCTGCTGCTGCTGCTGCTGCTGCTGCCCCCGCTGTTGCTGCTGTTGTTGCAGCAGCAGCTGCTGCTGGTGCTTCGACCTCCGCACCCGTGGTCCCCCCGTCGCTACAGCCATCACTGCCGAGCCGCTGGTGCTTGCCACAGCAGGCTGTATCTCATTCCCGCCACTGGCCCCACCGCCCCCACCGCGACTGCTGCTCGCGCCACCTGCCACTGCGCCGCCCCCGCTGCTGTTGCTTGTTGCGGCCGCTGGTGTTGCTGCAGGGGCTGCTGGTGGCGGTGCTGTCACCTGGTCCGGCCGTTGTAGCAACTCCACGTTCTTGACGTGCACCAAGCGGCAGAGAATCTCTGGCTCAAGGCTGCAGAACTGCATGCAGTACAGAGCAGAGATGCACGATTAGGGGACAAGGTACTCATAGCCTGACAGCTCAGAGCTGCACTACAGGAACACAGGCGCTCGGGCGTCGCCCAGGCAGCAAAGCGTTCCACGTGGACTGCAAACCCCTGCTGCAGGTTAGCGGAATGCGTACGCTTATGGACTGGTGTCAAACACCACAGCAGATGTCCTGTTCATCACAGAGTGCCCGCCGGCTACCTACAGGCTTGTTGTTGAGGTCGTCGTAAAAGGACTGCGCATGCTCTGGTGTGTCGAAGCGCACCAGCACCATGCACACCGTGCGAGCGACGGCCTCCCGTCGCAGCACGCGCATCTCTCGGATGTGCGTCAGGTATGCACCGCAAAAGGTGCAGAACTCTGCAACAGACATGTCTCCAGGAATGGCCAGGCAGCACAGTGTGTCCACGGGCACTGATGGGCTGCCTCCGGCTGGGATAGCTCCTGCAGCCGCGCCCGCGCCTGTGGCTGTGGCCGGGGTACTGTGCCGTGACGTGGGCGACGCCCCTGCCAGGGCCTGCGCAAACGTGGATGTCCCTGCAGCGCCTTTGGAGGCACTGCTAGGTCCGCTGACGCTGGGGCTGGCTGACGTTGCATCTGGAAGCTTCTGTTGCGGTGCACACAGTGACAGCATTCACAGGCTTGGCACAGCAGCTGCAGTGCAGGCACGTGCACCCTGCCCCTGCCTTTCCGATTCCAGTGCAACGGCTGCAAAAAGCTGCATGCGGGAGACACAGCCACCCACCTGCACAGTGCTGTTGAAGTGACGGTAAAGGTGCACCACGCCCGTCACATGCTCCACTCGTGGGTTTCCAGCGCTGAAGCGCAGCACCGAGGTCTCTGCATCGTCGTCCCCCAGCGCAGCAGCAGGCTCATCCTCGATCCAATCTGTTGCAGCGCTCTCTTGTCTGTCTCGGGCCTCGATGCGCAGCGAATAAGACATCAGACATGCAGCGCTCTGTTGTGTGCTTCGGGACCCCAAATTTTGGGAAACTGCACAAGTGTGGGCCCGATTCTGTGTTTATTCATTTATCAAGCCAGATTGATTGTCACTTGGCACTCCTACTGCCACCAAAGGATGTTTGGAGGGTGAGCGCACAGGTCACTCGTGACCATACCGGGTTCTTATACCTCACCTACAGAGAGCTGCACCAAGAAGGAATGGGACCGCAGATGAGGAGCAACACAATCCATCCTCACTCCTGCACCATGGTCCTCCCTCCTCTGGGGTGCATGTTATGTAGTTGCTGCAAAATTGCTACACCGCTGAGCACGCCGAGTACAGCCACCAGGATATCCCTTGAGTGCTGATATCCGAGCCCCCCCTGCTCAGTCCATACCAGCAGCACCAGGATGGCAATAGGTACACCGAAGCAGCAGTGCTGCTGGGTGGGCGTGGGTAATAGCTGAGGTGCACTTGGCATCATAACCGTCAGGGGTCACTGAGCTCCTGAGTGTGAAGTACCACGAGTTGTGCACAAGCTTTGGGTGGCGCACAGCGCGTTGATGTCATCAATTCGATGGGCGGTGTTTGCTTGACAGGGGCACTGATACCGGGTGGCAGCAATCGTGGCAGCAGTAGTAGCAGCGCTGGATGTAGGCACAGCACTGACTGACACAGACCATGTCGCACAGTCGTGCAAAACAGGACAGCCATAGCTGAGATGACCCAGAATCACAATGCATCATGCTGCTAAATCCCAGGGGCTCCGCGCCTGCTGCAATTGCATGGTAATCCCCTCATGTCAGTGGTGGCTCTTGGCGCGAGCCCCGTGCATGGCCTGAGGCTGGCCAGTAGCTGGACATCCAAAGCAGTTTTTGCAGGCACTGAGTCGGGCCAGCAGCCTGTTGTGCGCAGTGCACATCGAACCACCTGAGGTTGCCTTGAGGGGGAGGGGGGTGGTGAGGACCTGGGCGCGAACTCGCGGACCAGTTTCCAGGGCTGGAACGGCGCCAAGCACCTGAGACGCGCACCCACAGCGACTTGCGCAGACAAGGCACCAGCCACACCATACGCTGCCCACTGCCACGCTGCGTGCCAGCTGCTGAGGACACCCACAAGACTGGTCGGGGTAGCCATGGCGGCTGATGCAGAGCGGCGAGCGCGAGTGCAGCAGCTACTGCAGGAGTTCGACACGTCGATCGCGCCGCAGGTCCGTGGGATTCAGGAGAAGGCGATGGGCGCGAGTTGGGACATGACATCTGCGTGCATTGCGGCGCGATCGGCCTGCACCAGGCCTTCATGGGGCACCATTCCACTCGACGCCAACATGCGGCGCCTTGCGAGCGCCTCGAACGCAGCCATGGTCCACACTGCAGTCAACCTCAGCACTCAGCCAGCCAGAAACGCTGAAACTGCGCATGCAGCCCTGAACATGGGCATGGTGTTGGGCACATTCACTTGCAGGGGCATGCAGGGTGCATGCAGGGAGGTCAGGCCCAAACATGCAAAATGGCGCTCTGGCACACGGCATGACCCTGCGCACACCCGCATGCATGTGCAGAAACTTGCGCTGGTGTCAGTGCTGCCGGACATCTGGTCGGCCACGTATGGCCAAACGCCAGCCATGCCACCTCTGGCCGCAGCACCAGCAGCGGGCCTAGGCTCAAGACCAGGTGCAGGCATCAAGCGGGAGGGCGAGCCACTGGCAGTTCAGCCGGAAGTGAAGCGGCCGCGCAGCGCAGAGGTGCAGCGGAAGATTGATGGCCTGTTCAAGCTGTGCCAGGTGATTGTGGCTAAAAAGCTTTGGGCAGCCAAGAATGCCACCTGGTTCAAGGAGCCTGTGAACCCCGCCATCGCACCCAATTACTACCACTATATCAAGCGGCCCATGGACCTGGGGACCATCAAGAAGCGGCTGCAAGACAGTGAGTTGAATTCCATGTTGCAATTTCATGCTGGAGGAGCGCCCCAGGAATGCTGCTGGGACAGTCAAGAGCTCCCAGGGCCAGGGCCATGGGCAGAGTGCACAGTGTGGATGGTGCAGCATGCAGCGCATTGAATCGTAAAGCATTTGCTACCCTGATGCATCCACTACCTGCGTTACCATACTTCTGCTGTCCAGCTTTAGGTAGTACAGTGCACTAAGTACACCCATATGTGTTTGTCCCTGACGCCTTTCTTTGCCATTTGACCAGATTACTACAAGACTCCTTACGAGTTCAAGGACGACGTTGACCTGGTCTGGTCAAACTGCGCTGCTTACAACCAGGAGGGCACACCTGTGCGCAAGGCGGGCGACCAAGTACGGGCCATTTGGGAGCGTGCATGGCGCGAGGCCAACATTGAGCAGCAGTGGCAGCAAATCCAGTTTGAACTAGATCCCTCGGTGAGTGTGTGAGGCAGCAACCGGCTCCATGTGCTTGGTTGGTGCTTGGCAATCGTGAAGGGCAAGGTACCGCACATTGCACAGTCAGGCTTGCCTTTGCACAAGCGCCGCACTCGTCAGTCACAGTCAGGCGCACCAGCACCAGCACACCTGGACCGGTCAACCGACCGCCTTGCCTGCATGCGCCGCACAGGGTGCGCCCCTCAGCGAGCGGCTGCATGCACTGAGCCAGCAGCTGCTGCAGACAGTGGACTCTGTGCCCGGACCCAGCCAAGCGGAGGACCGCAGCCGCCCCATGACATTTGCACAGAAGCGCCGCCTCAGCGCCCGCCTGGGCTCAGTGACGCCCGATCTGGCGCACCGGGTGCTGGAGATTGTGGCAGAAGATCCGGCCGCTGCGACGGGGGCGTCCGGGGTGGAGGGCACGGAAGTGGAGCTCGAAATGGATCAGCTGCAGCCGGACACACTGTGGCGGATACGAGACCTGCTGGATGGGCGGGCAGGCGGCGCGGCCCAGCCCGCGATGGTGGCGGCGGCGGGTGTGGCGCCTATGCCGCAGCAGGGGCGGCCGATGATGGCTGGCAAGACGCCGGGGCCAGGCGGGGCGGGCGCCAGTGCCGTGGCAAAAGGCGCTGGCATGATGGACACCAATGGCGGAGCCATGAGCGTGCAATCTTCAGGTGCAGGGCGGTGCACACTATGCCATGCTTCCAATTTCCCTGCGACAGGGCGTGTCTATGGATTGTGACCTAGCAAACACGCTGGGAGGGCCAATGGTTTTGACTGAGGTAATCTACCTCATTGCATGATGTATGCAGGTGTGGCATCAGAATCTGGCTCCGGCGAGGGCGGAGGCCACAACTCACAGGATAACAAGGGCTCCACTCTGGAGGGGCCGCGCCAAGGTGAGCACATAAGTGCCGGACGGGATCGGCAGATCAAGGGCACTGCAGCACTGCGCGTTGCGGCTGCAGCACCACAGGATGTCTGTCTGGGCGTCAAGCTTGGTTCTGACTGCAGCGGTGCATCGTCAACGACGCACGGATTGTTGATGGTGAACGCACCGCAGCCTGCCACCTGTGTTACTCCCTCTCGAGGCACATCATGCTCGCTCGCAGCTCTGGCACTCATATTCGTACTGTTCCGCCGCTGTGTCTTGCGCAGGTGGCTTTGTGCGCGACAACCGACAGATGGTTGATGAGTCGGCTACTGCGCCCAAAGAGCAGAGCCAGTTTGTCAAGGACCGTGCCGCTGCGCGCAAGGTAAACTCGGGCAGGTCTGAAGTGGGCCTAAGCGAAAGGGAAGACAGGTGCAGACAGCGTTTTGAAAGAGGTTGCTTGGACGGGAGCTAATTGGTTGCAGCAGCAGGGCCGCAGGGTAGGTGCAAAGGCAGCTGGCACTCAGGTCACGGGCCCAGCCTTTGCCATGGTTGCAGGAGACGTGCATCATGACGACTGCTGCCTGTCTGGGCCCTTGCGCCATCAGACTCCTGGCACGCACGTCGCTCACAGTGTGTTTGACCCCGTGCCTGCAATGCCTGCAGGGTGACGTGGCGATCAATAGCGCCAACTGGGACCTGCTGCCTTCAGAGGTTGGTCCCTCCGACGCGCCGCAGCCTGAGGGTGATGATGTGTGGAAGAGCTTCCAGTCGATCGCGGAGCAGAAGCTGCAGCGAGAGGAGCAGCAGCGGCGCGAGGCCGAGGCAGCGGAGGCCAAGAAGCGGGAGGAGCGCGAGCGTGCACGGCGCGAGGAGGAAGAGCGGCAGCAGCGCCTGCGCGCTGAGGAGGAGCGACAGGCTGCAGAGCTGCAGCGGCAGCGCGATGAGCAGATGCACAAGGAGCTGGAGGAGATGCGCGCACAGGCGGGCACAGCCAACCTGACGCAGCACAGCGAACTTGCGTCACTGGCGGGAATGCCAGGCCTGGGAGCACCTGTAGGGCACGGAGGCGGCCTGGCTGCCCTGGGCCTGGAGTCAAGGGATGATGACGATGACATGAACTTTGATGACTGAGCGGCGTGTGTTTTGGTTGGGTGGTCGGTTCAACGTTGAGGATGGGGGCCGTTGGTGGGAGAGTGACGCAGGTTAACAATGTGTTGCAGACTGCATGTGACGTGCCTGCACACTTGTGAGGTCACTGACCCCAAATCATTTTGCTGTGCTGGTTGGCAGGTGCACCATGACATCCATGCGTGTGTGTGCTGCTCTTTTGGCATGTCAATTGTCTGCACGGTTGCAGCTGACTGGACAAGCGATGCAGAAGTCTGCCACTTAAATCTTACCACACCAACCGCGTGCGTGCGGCCCTCGCGTGTCAGGACGTGCAGGCCTTACTTGCGCTGCCGATCAGCCGCTATTCACAAGATGAGGCACACGAGAACGCCATCGGGCAACGGCCAGAGCTGCCACACGAAGCAGGGCCTGCGCTGCAGCAGCAGCTCAAGGACACCAGTTGTGCGCGTCTGCGCAGCGCAGCAGCAACAACAACAGCAAGGAGATGCGACGTTCACTCGGCGGCACCTGATGGGTGCTCTTGGCCTGGCACTGGGCCTCGGCGCATCGGTGCCAGTTGCCAGTGCCAGCGAGACGTTCTTGAAGTCCACCGGCGCTAGGTAAGCGCTGCTTTGAGCATGCCCACCAAGGTGGTGATCCTACATTCGTGACCTGCAAGCGCCTGAGAGGCGTGACGACTCCACCCGCCACCACGCGCACACGCATTTAAGCTAGGAGCTCGAGCATGTGGCCTGATGCCTGATGCATGGCTCATGCTGTTGTGCACAGGGGCTTCCTATCTGACGAGGAGGAAATACTGTACCAGCTGCGCCAGGAGAAGGAGGGCGAGGCTCGAAGGGTGCTGGAGCAAGAGCGTGACCGCCTGGAGCGAGAGTCAAAGCTGTCACAGGTGCATGGGGCAGCGCTGGCGCCTGTTCATGAGCTTTGGACATGTTGCCCTTCAGCTAGCCATATGCGTCCAGCACACATGCGTCCAGCACACATGGTCGCACACCAGTATGTGATCCTTCATGCTGTGTCCTAAGCCCTGACATGCCTGTGCCTCATGGTCGTCCGTGCT
Organism: Chlamydomonas urium; assembly: GCA_039880955.1. Taxonomy (NCBI): domain Eukaryota; kingdom Viridiplantae; phylum Chlorophyta; class Chlorophyceae; order Chlamydomonadales; family Chlamydomonadaceae; genus Chlamydomonas; species Chlamydomonas urium. The sequence continues at coordinate 42,148 of JAWZTI010000010.1, read as the reverse complement.
GTATGCAGGAAGGCAAGCTTTGTGCCACCCCATTTGGTGTTGATGTGGTGGGCATCAGTGAGAGCGTTGCCCTAATTGGTGCGCTAGTTGGCGGTATCTCTGCTCGCCAGCGCAAGGACGAGCTGGAGAAGCTGAACGAGCAGCTCCGCAAGATCAATTTGCAGCTCAGGCAGCAGGCGAGGGCAGGCACCATCTATGCACCAGGTGGGCATTGAGCACATTCCTTGCAGCCTTGCTGCGGTAACATTCCCTGTACCTCACAGAAGTAAGGCTGACTGCTGTGAGTGGCAATAGTCAAACCCGTTGTTTGCACCTGCATCCCTCTGCATGCTTGACACAGCGCATTTTTCGATTCTCCTTGCTGGCAGGCCTCACGTACGCCCCTCCTTCGAGTGAGAGCAGCCGAGCTGCGGTTGCCACTGTAATCCCTGGGCCAGAGGTGAATGGAAATGGAGCAGCAACTGCAACTGCAACGGCGGCCAACCCTCTGCTCAAGGCTGCAGGCACGATCCTCTCCATGGAGGAGGATGAGATGACAGCCGACCAGCTGGCATGCAGGTATGTTTGCATGGCGCCGAGCGTGGCACTGGGCAGTGGGCCATCCCGCATACCCAAGTCTTCTCTTGGTCAGACGAGACTGCTGTTTGTCTCCCTCAGTGTCATGTTCCGCGCTTGCACGTATTGCACTGCAGCACGCTGATCAGCTTGCCTGCCTTGCGGTGAGGCTTCTTACAGGGATGCACTGCGTGCCGGCAAGCGGCTGCTGAAGGAAAAGAACGGCTCTGCGTCGATGGTACGGTTTGAGAAGGCGCTCATGCTATCCAAGGCGCTAGCAGACAAGGTATGCTGGACGAGGCTTTGCACAGGGAATCGCCACACGCTGGTTGCAAGCGTCAGAGCACTGTTGGGTATGCATGTTGGACGCTGTGGTTCTGAATTGCAGGCCCGTTGTATGGACAGAACAAGCTGCTTAACGCTCAGGCATACTCACTTCCAGGCTGTTTGTGGGCCTGCGGGAATCGTTCAACCGATACCACCACTCTCATGGCTGCTGACAGGTGCAAGAGAGGCGCGCAAGCCGCGGCCTGGCAGCCGCAGCGCGCCTGCAGGGGCAGTACCGCACCGCCATCCGATACCTAGAGCGTGTGCTGGAGATCTCTAAGGAGATTAAGGAGTTCACTGGCGATGCTGACGCCTATGGCACCATTGCCGATTGGTGAGTGAAACCATTACCTACTTGCACCACCCGAAGATTGCAGCCGCACAGTTAGCAAGCTGCTGAGCAGGGGTGGAGTGTCCTGTGCTATGCTCATGACTGTGCACTGTCCTGACATTGAACGGCAACCACTGATGTACCGACCTGCCTGCAGCTTCACCGACCTTGGCGAGTTTGAGAAGGCAGCCACCTATTACGACCGCTACATTGCCGCCATGGATGGCAGCGCGTAAGCTGCAGAGCGCAGCAACACCCCTTGGTGAGGGCCGAGCAAAAAGTCTGTTCAATCAGCTGATTGGCTTTACTTGTCAGCACAGGCGGGGGGCTGTTGGTGTGACTGGCACTAGAAGACGAAGCCAGTCATTGACTTGATCCTATGCCTAGGCCTTTCATGGACCCTCTGTCACTACTGCAACGATGAGCTCTGTGTCGCACCCGTTTTCCCCGCTGCTGCGCACTGGCATTTGCAAGTAACGTTCTTATCTGTAAAACTCTGATCGGTTTGAACTAAAAGCCAAAATTCCTAAGAGAAGAAAAAGTCAGCATGCATGTTGCATGACCAATGGTCAAGGACCATGGCGACGCAGCTCATCCCAGCATGGGTGGAGGTGTTGTGTGCAGCAGAATCTTCTTCACTGCTTGGACGTTGGCACTGAATGCTGACTTGGATATACTGTGGGCCACCAAGCCAGGAAGGAGACAGTGGCAGAAGTGGCACAAGATTGTTGCATTCCCTGCAAGCTCCAATACGTGTGGTGCTTACTAACAGCACGCTGGCACTGGCAGAATCTACAGATCTGCAAGGTGCGACAGACGCAGGCACTTGGACACCTTTTTGACTGCATCTCACCTGGCCATTGTGATGTCGAAGGGGAATGTGGCGGAGGCTGTGGATGTCACAGGTGGTATATGGTCGCGCTTCTCGTTGGCGTGCCGGAGGATCTGGGCGTGCGCCTGCTGCAGGGTTGCCTGCTGGCGTGAATGCTGATACGACAGAGCTGCTGTGCGCAAGGGAAGGGTAGCAGTGGGCAAATTGCAAAAGTGATGACAGCCAGTGCATATGTTGGTGTACAACAGCAGCAGGCTTGCGTAGGCTAAGTCCGTCACCATAGGGGCATTGAGCATGAATGTTGCCCCATATGCACCAACAAAGCACGCACCAGGACTGCCCTCCACTGCCCCACACTGCTGTTGCCCTATCATGTCCGGCTGCACAATGCTGATGTTTATGTGCCTGCATGTTGTGGGGGCGAGTGCCACATTCAGTAAGTGACAGGTGAAGAGTTTGCTTCTCTGCATGTTTCCCAGAGCATATGCTGTGCTGTGATGTGAAACCCTGAACAGCAAGCGCTCTTCATCACAGTTCACCATCAATTCCAGTTGTGAGTCACATGCGTCTGCACTGCCCCCTTTGCACAAACGACGCACCATTGCTCCCAGTAAAGGCGGTCATCCTTGGACCCAAACCAGGCCACCTTCTTGCGCATCTCATAGAAGCCAAGCCGAAGCTGCACAGAAGGGTCCATGCAGCATGCAGTAAGTGCTGAATGGACAGGCAAGCAATCCGGGATGGCTTGCAGCTTGGAGGCAGATGCTAATTGTGCTGGGTTTGTGGGGCACTCGCCAGCAACACAGGGTGAAGAAAGCTGACAACAATTTTCTTGAGCGCAGCTGCATGACCAAGCATGGTGTTGCCAGTGGGCATGCACTGAATGTCAGCAAACCTGTGCGGCTTCGGATGGCTTGCGGTCCATGAGGCTGCAGAACTCAGAGATCTTGGCCTCAACTAATGCCTCCAGCTCAGCGTCATTGCAGCGTACCTAACAGTTTTGTCCGCAGCGGTGCGTGCAGGGGCTACGTGGAGTTGCGCTACACATAGGTTTGCACACACTGCACTTGCTATTTGCCCTTACGTATGTTATGTCAAACAGCTCTGAGTCTGTGTCCAGCGGCTTGACATAGCTGAGTGCGCGATTGAAGATGATGGTATGCAGCAGGCCTGTGACGTCAAGGCAAGGTGGATGGGTGGCAACAGTGCGACAGCTTCGACTGCATGTGCTGAGCCGACTCCCAAGCATGCATGCCACCTACATCTCAGCACCTCACGAAATTGATGAGGCTCGGCTTCCTGCGGGCATGCGTGAGTGCATGTCGCTCGCTGAGATGCTGCACGCCACTATCTGTGCGAACGACATGCGACCAAGCAGGTTCCTCACCACTACCGGCAGCTCGAACACCTCGCAGTTTGACATGAGCAGCTGATGTCGCACGGCGTCATTACAGTATGCGCGGAAGCAAAACCCTAGATTAAAGAAAATATAAAAGGTGTGACTCATGAGCAACGCCATTGCACATTGAGATTGAACCAAGTCATGCTATGCGGTGCGAGTGCAGCAGGCACACATGCTCAAGGCCTGCCAAATGCACCCAGCTAACAGGGGTCGCGATCTCTCATGCCATGCCTGCCTCCGCTGGTGTCATGGTGTTCATGGAGTCCACGGCGTGCACCGTCTCCTGCAGCTCCAGCCAGATTGCCTGCGCAGCATGTGGAGCGTGAGCCCAGTGACATAGCGTCAGGAAAAATGTGCCAGGTGCCAGGTTCAGACCATAAAACATGCCGGAGGTGTCAGGTTGTTTATGATGGCATGGCAACGCCGCGTCCATGCCTGCAGAGCTGTAGCCGTGGTTGCAGCAGCAGCGTGATATCGACAAATGCATCAAGAGGGAGGGCTAGCAGCTGTGCACCACGAATAGCACGGAATGCCTGATTGGCAGATTTTTTTTTTCGCCGCGGGACTCTCCAGAAACAATACTCACCCCTCTCTCCCAGCCGGCCGCAGGCCCCGATTTTATACGCATGGGGCCTCAAATTTGCCAATTTCCGCTGAAAATCGGGGGGTCACCAGAGCCTGATCCAATACAAAGAATTGGCCTTCGCAAGCCCGTTTTCACTACGAAACGTATAAGAACCGCAAAATAAAAAACACTGCTGATTGGGTATGACGGTGCTGTAGGCTGCTGTGCTGGGGCAGCGCCAAGAGCAGCTATGCGTTCAGTTAAGAAGCACCGGACGGTTGGCACCCAGCTGCGCACCTTGTACACCATGCGTTGCCGCTGCATGGCGCTCTTGCCCTCAAACTGCGGCGACACAACCTCAATTGCCACATGGCGCCCATCTCCATACACGTCGGTGACCTTGACCTGCTTGGCGTCCAGTGCCTCCCGGATGTTGTTGCTCATGCTGTCCATGAGTGCACTGCTGACCTGGCCACCGGGTGCCACTTCGCTGCGTGCCACTAGCGAGCGGCGCTGTGGCCGCAAGGCGGGTGCAAGGCTATGTTGCGCTGGCCGCACAGCCGCAACCGATACGCTGCGCAGCTGGTTCATCGAGGAAAGCATGGTGCTGTGCTACCTGCAGTTTCACTAGTTTGCTGCTCTCAAAAAGGCCCCCCCAACGAGGTGTGGGAGTCCCAGGGCTCACCCTTGGGGCCGCCGACGTTGGTGCAGCTGCCCAGCGCTGTGGGTTGGAGCATGCTTGCAAAGGGTGCCTCATGATGTGTCCCAAGTTTGGATGAAGATGGCAACTAAAGTCGCATCCGAGTGTATTCCCGAAGCTTTCAATGTCAATACACCAGTTTTACAGTGGAAGCTGGCCAGGCTGCCGAGAAGATTGTGCCCAGGCAATCCGGCCCCACACCTGCTGTGCCCCACCACCCCAGTTGGCCAACATTGGCGCTAGTAGGGGTAGTGGACACAGTCACGATGCAGGCATCAACGCTGCTTAATCGCCCTCGGGCGCTGGCTGGTCGCCCTGTGTGCCGGCGCCCCATGCAGCCTCGCGGTGTCGTGGCTCTGTCAGCCAATCGCAGCATGCGCCTACGCGTTGCGTCGCTGGACCAGCAGACTGCAGCGTCTGAATTGCCGCCGCAGGACGGCGCCGACGTCAACGAGGTCGCTACCAGCAGCAGCAGCAGCAGCAGCAGCAGCAGCATGGGGATCGACCACGCCGAATTGGCGCAGCTGGAGCTTGAGGAGCTAGACCAGGTGCAGCATAACGGACTGGAGGGGGGTTCATCGCGTGGCTCTGGGGGAGCCTGCCCGCAGCCAGCCGACGTTATAGCGGTGTCCGTATGGCAGCAGGCCCCACAACACGCAGCGCCACGCGCAGCTTGAAGTCTGACGCGTGCGGAAGCACACACACGCACACGCCATAAAGCTTAAGCGAACACCACATGCACACGTCTCACCTGCCCCACCACAGGCCCAGGAGCAGATGATTCAGTGGATGGCCCTGTCAGAGGAGGAGCAGGAGGAGGACCTGGATGAGATGGTGGACTACGATGAGTTTGGGGATGAGGAGTATGAGGAGGAGCTGTTTAATGAGGTCGATGGCCTGGTGGAGGAGAGCAATGTCGAGCTGAAGGTTGGCGACCGCGTCGTGGGCACTGTGTACGAGATTGATGAGGATGGCGCTTACGTCGAGATTGGCCAGAAGTGCTCTGGCTTTGTGCCCCTCAGCGAGTGCTCCTTTGCCAGACTGAAGACGGTGAGTTCATCAAGGTACCTGGGCGAAAGCGCATTGCCCTATATGCGGATTATAATTGCATCTTAGAGGCGGCGGCTAGCTTGCCCAGCTTGCATGGGCGCTTATCTCCCAATGAGAGGGATGCTCTGTTGCCAAGGGCCTCCGCATGCCACTGCGTCTACTGTCATTCCTTGCATCCGGGTGGCTGGTCCTCTTCCCGCCCTCACGAATTCCTTCCTGTGCCACCACCTCCTGCATGTGCGCAACAGCCCCTGGAGGTGCTGCGCGTGGGCATGAAGCGCGACTTCATGGTGGTGGAGGATGAGGACGAGTACGACCAGGTCATCCTCAGCCTGGCAGCCACCGAGGTAAGCCGGCAAGTTGAAGCGCGGCTTGGCTTGTTGATTGGTTCACGTTCTGGCTCGAGCAGTTGTTCTGTGGAATGTTGTTAGGACTTGCAATGGGGTCAGGGAGGTCGTTCCCTTTCAGGGGAGACATGAGTGGAGGCAACCAGATGTAGTTGCTGTGTATTGGAAGGGGCAAGAATCGAGGCGGAAATCAATCCGCCAGCTGCCCCTGGTCCTCCTCACACTTTGCCTCCCTCTGCCCTGAACCCTTCTGCCCTGTGCAGGCCACCGTGTTCTGGGCGCGCATGCGTCAGATGCAGGAGGAGAACCTCACTGTCGTGGTGAAGGTGGAGAGCGCCAACCGTGGTGGCCTGCTCGTGCGCTACGGACCCTATGAGGGCTTCGTGCCCGTCAGCCAGTTTGGCCCGGTGGGTGGGGGGCAGGACAGTTGCAGGGCTCAGGCGAGGGTATGCTGTCAGTACTGCGGATGCTGAGCCCTGCCCACAGGGTACGTCTTGTTCAGGCTAATCTTTCCTACCTTGCTGTGCCCATTGGCATGTCAGGGCCATGACGCTTGCTGCACTGGCCCTGACCCTTTTGTCTGACCTCTCGTGCCTTGCCCTTCCTCCCAGGCCATCAGCCCTGAGACAATGGACACCCTGGTTGGCGGTGACCTGCCCGTCAAGTTCCTGGAAGTTGACGAGGTGCGAAGCGTGCACTTTGCTTTGGTGAAGGGCGGGGGCGAGGGGGCGAATTCGCGTGGCAGAGGCTTTGTTGCGCGCCACTTGAAGGGCATCGGCAATCGGCCTGCACCCTAGGGGTACAACGCGACCGCCTTGGCTTATGTTGCTTTAAGAAGACAAAAGCCTGGGATGGGACGGAACAGTCGTGCCTTAGGGCAGCACTTAGGGCCCTGGTAGCAATCGACCTGGCGGGTGAAAGCTCAAGTCAGACTCACTGTAAGCTGGGCAGAAGTCGTGATTCTCCCTTCCCCAAACCGCTTGGAGTCAGCTAAAGCCGCCAGCTGTGGTTCTTGCCTTGTTGGCCAGTGCCTGAGGTTGTGTCATTCATATGTGTGGAAATTGCACTTGCTGAACCTGCTGTGTGGATGCCCTTCCTTCCTGCCCCTGCAGGATCAGGAGCGCCTGGTGTTCAGCAACAAGCGTGTGGCTGCCGCCAGCAACATCGACATGCAGGGCCTAAAGGTGTGCTTGCCACCTGGATTGGGGAACAGGGAAGGCCGCTAGAAGTGTGCTGGGGAATGGCTCTGGCTAAAAGCGCATCTCCACCTCAGAGTCAGTTATCTGGTGCCACTATGCCTTCCAGCCACCCATGCCCTTAACAAAGGCCGCATGCTTTGTTTGACCCTGGGACTCGTGGAATGAGAGCCGTAACAGCACAGGTGCGCTATGCTTTCCTTAACAGCTTCTGCCTTGCGATGTCTGCTGTGTTGATGATCCCCTGTTGCGCTCTGCTGACGGTATGTTTTGGCCTCTTTCTCTCTCGTCTGCTGCAGATGGGCGACGTGCTGACAGGTGTGGTGCAGTACCTGCGGCCATACGGTGCCTTCCTGGACCTGGGCAACGGCACCGTGGGCCTGCTGCACGTCAGCCAAATCAGCCATGAGCGAGTGGTCAGCGTGGACAAGATCATGCGCGAGGGCGACAAGCTCAAGGTCATGGTGCTGAGCATGGACCCCCAGCGTGGCCGTGTCACGCTGTCAACCAAGAAGCTGGAGCCGACGCCCGGAGACATGCTGCGCGACCCGCAGCTCGTGTTTGAGCGCGCCGAGGAGATGGCTGCGACATTCAGGCGCCGCGTCGAGGCCGCGGAGCAGAACGCGTACGCACAGGTGGACGGCTCCTTTGCGGCTGAGCCTGCCGCTGCTAGCTCAGCGCCTGGCGAGTTCTAAGGTGGCGCGCTTGGAGGCTTTCAGGCCCTGGTCTGGGGTCTGGGAAGGGCGATCGGAAGGCGAGGGAAAGTGTAAGGAGCTGAATGGCTGGGGCGTGTCGTTGTTGGGCGCATTACTGAATGCTCAGTGGCGCAATGGCTGCCAGTATGGAGGCAACTGCTCAGGGTTGCGGAGCTTTGCAGCCCTGGAGCATACCAAAGATGACACGCGGGGTTTTGAGGTTTTGGGCAAAGCGGAGGGAAGGGGGTGGAGCTTGGATGCTGCCAATGCTCCAGCAGGAACTGCAAGGTGTGCCTTTCACATGCGCTGCTGTGGCAGCCCTGCTTGTTATGCGGGGAGTGCTTGCAGTGGCGGAGCAAAGCAGAGGGCCTGTTGGCCATCAGCGCCATTGCAACGTGCCGTCCAAGACGCGGGCTGTGCAGCGTGGCTTCTCCCTCCCATCACCTGGGTTGAGCCCAGGTTCTTCGGATGCACGCTTTTCAGGCATAAACTGTTAATGCTGCAGGTTAGCTCATTGGGCTGACCTCCTACTTTCTCATGCTCGGATACACTAGTGCAGCGTCGCAGGCAGCAGTGGCAGGGGCCTTGCATGGGGGCCGATGGCTGCTTGGGCAATGCTGCGCTGCGCATACCATGCTGCTGCTGCCGTCGGCTTGTGCAGCCCTGCTGCCTGCGACCAGACAGCCATCTTTCTACCATCTGCGGCCTTGTTCTTCCGCGGAGCGCCATGGGCACACGAGTGTGTTTGCGGCGCTATCTTCTATGATTTCAGACAACCTTCACGTGATGAAGAATCGCAGCACCGCATCTCTTTGCCAATTTGTGCGGGCCCCAGTTTTGCGCTACAAGGATTTTGTGGTGGTCTTGTGTTCGCGACTTATTGCTGCAAACGTTGTGCTTTTTCTGGGGACTGCTTGCTGCTGTTTCATCTTCATCGGTTGATGTGCTCAGTGTCCATGGCTACCCACCAGCGCCAAGGTACCAGGGTTCAAGCACAGCAGTGATACCGCGAGTGATCATTGATAATTTGGTCAAGGACAACAGAACGGATGAGGGCCACTCCCTAAGAGCACAGATGACAAGACATGGCGTTCAATGGCGACAGGAAGGCAAGCACGGGAGTAGCTAACGAGGAGCCAGTGCGCCGGGTTGCTTGAAGAGTGTTGACCCTTCGCACATCTTGTTCCGCTCCCGCTCCTGCTCAGCCAGCCGTTTTTCCAGCTGCTGGAAGGCATCCACACCTGCGATCAACAAAGAGAAAGCAGGGCTAACTCACACTTTTTGCGACGAGCAATGAGGCAGTGCCCTTGTGCCCTCTTGCAATCGCCTGCCTATTGCTCACGAAGCGACGGGAGCCGGCGTTGGGGCAGTATGTTCCATGACCATGTGTCACTTGCACCGGTTAAAGGGAGCAGTAGACTTGCCTGTTGGCCCCAGAGGGCCAGTGGTGGCCACGATATGCCCCACAATCTCTTGCTTCTTGTCATCGCCGTGAGTCTGTGTGGAGGGAGAAAGCACCAGCCGTCAGGCGGGGCTATGCAGCAAACAGCAACGCTGCAAACACCCTAACGTCCCAAACAGTGGTGCTCAGTGTGTGAGCAAGCATGGTTTGTGGCATTGGGCCACATGAGAAGCTGCGTCCAGCGGCAGCAAAGCTCCCCTCAGACCCAACGCTTGCATGCCCCGCACCATGAGACTTGTGTGTATTGATGGATCACACTGTGAGTCAGCTGAGCTGGAACCAAGGGTCTGGAGCTGCGCAGATGGTGGGCATTGGACTGGGCTGGGCGAGCGCACACATGCAGGAGACATACACGGAGGTGTTGCAGGGCGATCCACACGCAGCGCACTTGCTAACAATGCGAAAACAACGGCACACATGCAGGCTGCAGTTGTCCAGAACGAGTCAATGAGCCTCCTAGTCGACATTGGGCTGCAGATGCCGCTGGGTCTGAATCAGCTGCAGCAATCCATCTACTTCTCAAGGTAGTACCCTTGCCCTATCCTACCGGAACTTGCTCATGCAACCTACCTGGCAGTGCGTGCGCTGCCACTCCTTGAGTGAAGCCATATATATGTCCCACACGCACACGCGGCAGCCACTCTGCAGCCCGCAGCCAGGCAAGAACGCCAGTGCAGCGCATTGTAAGAGGGCGCCAGAGCCTGAGTGTGAGGATCACAGCTACTGCTGCGGCTGCCACGCGCAACAGAGTGCCAGTTGGTGAAGAGCCAGCACCAAGTCTTGCCTAAAATCTGTTCGCAAGGGAGTTCAGAAAGGCCTAGACAGGGGTGGTCACTAGGCTGCTGCTGCAGTTCTGCAGCCCCTGTCCAAGGTTGGTCCTGGTGGCGCTGCAACAGGCACCCGATCCTGCGTCCCCACCTGGCAGCACTCATCGGGACCAGGTGGCTGAGGGGGAGGATCATCGCTCATGGCAAGTGTGGTGCCGATGCCGCTGGGAACTGAGGAAGGGTCTGTGCTGCTACTGCTACTGCGGGCTGCCTGAATGCAGCAGCCTGCAACTGTCAGGAGCGTGGCTGGTGCAAGTTGTGCACCAATGCCAGGTGGGCACAACCACCAGTGCAGGGTCCCAACGCCGCGCCCTCGCATGCCCTGGCAGACCAGCGCATACCTTGGCAGGCACAGCGGCTTGCTGCTCAGGTCGCCGTGCATACTGCGCTGGCCTGTCGAGTCACCCCACACCGAGTCCACGAGTGCGAACGTCACCATCCTGCCACGGCAGCGTGGTCTATTTGCGGCCCCGCCTCGTCCATATCCCATTCCTGAAGGAACAACCCACACAGCTGAAACGACGACAGTAGCCCTTGCCCCGCAAGGACCAGGCCCAAGCAGCAGTGCGTAGGTGCGCATCCCCAGCGGCAGCAAGCCGCCAAGCGCATTGTTTGTGCAGGCAGCCGCGTTTAGCCTTTGCCCGTGCGGCAACTCAACAAGCACGCACACGCACGTTCTCATCAAACGGGGCCACCCTCTTTTTGCCGCGCAGAAGCAAACGCAATTCCTTGGCCAAGTCTGCTAGTCTGCCGCGTTGTGCACGCCAAAGCGCAATGGTCTGGGGGTCAGCTCCATCCGTATCGTCTCAGCGAGAGCTCGTAGCCAGGCCCCTGAAGCGGCTATCGCGACACTATTCGGGCAAGTCCCAATCCTGGGCCTCCCTTGATTTAGCACTATCGTCCTCGTTTGGAGAGTCGGCGCTGGCACTGGGCAAAGCCGCCTACCAACAGCAGCTTTCCTACCCTGGGGATGCAGATGTGGCGGCCCCACCTGACCAACCATCTCCACGCCACCTGGGCACCCTGTCACGGCGCAGCATGGGTGAAGTCACCTCGCCTGCCAACCATGCAAGACCCTCGCTGTGGTCAACAAGTTCAGATGAGCTGTGCCGGGAATTCATCATGGCCCTGCGGATGAACAGTGGGGCCAGCAGCCACGCAAGTGCCAGCAGCAGCGGCCGCCGCGCCAGCTCACCCCGAGTTGTCTCACGGCTCCACTACAGCAAGCAGCAGAGCGATGCTCTGCTGTCCGTACCTGAGCCATGCCCTGTAACAGCCCTGCCCCAGTCCCAGCCACAAGCGTGGTTCCACTCGCCCAGCGGCGACAACTATACAAGGTGACGCTACCTTCCAACCTTGCTGCTGAGCAACAGTGCAGCGCCCCTTCCAACACTTCACCAACTTAGCAGAGCGTCCAACTCCAACAGGCATCTGCCACTGCCATGCTTTGCCGTGTTGGGCAGTCAAACACAACGTCCCAAGGGTGCAGGCTACGAAGTGCTCTGTCGGCCATGCCTTGCTCGCTGTGTATATATACCCGTAAGCGCAAGAGATTTGATATTTTCGTCTGCTGTTGGTTCGCACCATCAACTGCCTGTTGCCAGGGACCGACGCCTGTTAGGGCCACCTTGGTGCATGCATGGAGTGATGGTGAGACAGTCTACTCGACTAGGCTTGGGAAGGGAACACTGAAACGCCCCAACCCACCTTCGGCTTGGACAGCCGTAAAGTCCCTGGAGCCACCGCCTCGTGGGCCGGTCCAGCAATTTTGAATCATTTGATTCTTCTTCCACCAGCTGCAACACCGATCGGAAGTTTCATGAGTGACCCTTTTTCTGATTGCAAAACGTCTTTGATCCTGTTTTAAGTTTGATTGCTGACGAGCGTAAGGACTGCAATGTACTGCCTTTGTAACGGGGTGAACGGAAGGAGCTTTTCTGGTACCAGACCGCAAAGGTCGGAGTGCACTAGCACTGTATCAGAACCCCTGATCCATGCTGGGAGCCTGGGCAGGGTTTACAGCCTCAACTTGCACTCCAAACTGTTGTGCACATGCAGCCGCTGTTGTGGTAGGTCAGGTGTAGGTCAGGTATTCAGGGTCTGCCATGACACAATGCCATGTTCATTCTTCAAGCATGAGTCATGCATGACTATCGCCAAAGAAGTGAAGCGCGAGGAAGGCTGCACAGCATCATGATGCCGCTTTGCAGCGGCTGTCACTGTGCAGCTGTGAGCTAAGCAGCTTAGCACCCGTAGCACGGCCCGCTAGTCATTTACTTCTACCACTCGTGTCCAGCCGTTTCGCACCACATGTCGGGAAGCCCACAATTCCAGGAACGAGCCCTTGCCTGTGCAGACGTTGGCATTGAGTCAACTCAGTTTCGTACGTCACAGGGCCGTCATCAGCCTGGAAACTGCAGCATAGCATGAGCCATGGGCTGGGAATGCACCATGGGCACCTTCTCAACCACCTGCTGCGGTGCTTGCTGCACACATCCTTTTTGATTCAATGTGCTTGTACCAAGGCCAAGAGTGGGCACAAGCACAAGCAGGCTCGTGCCCACGGCACGCATGGCTTGGACATGGTTTGATGCGCAAGGGTGTGCAGTGCCTGCGCCTTATACACTGAGACCTGCCTCGCCCTTGAGGCGCACCCTGCCCTGCGGTATCATTCCCATCATCCCTGTGCCCACGTACATCCACTGGTTTTGCTTCCAGGCGCCCATAGGAGGGCACAGCTGCCAAGCCATACAAGCATCCAGCCTTTGCAGTCAGGAAGGCACAACAGGCTGAAACCCTTCCACTTGCCTGTGGGTAGCATTGTCTCAATGATGTTGTACACCTCATGCGGCACCTCCCACTCAGCAGCTGATGTTAGCAGATGGCATAAAAACACAGCATGGATGTCAGCTACCATTGCCTGGCGACTTCCTGTTCCAGATCTCTTGAATGGTCATGTCTTGACCACCATCTTTACCAAAGCATGGAAGTACAGCATGCTGCCACATGGCCTGGATATTGCAGCGATGCTGGCAGGAGCTCACCTTCTGCTGCCCGCATGCAGTCGAAGGCCACGTCAGGGTTGCGCTGGTGCTTGAGCTCAATGTCCTTGCCTTCGCCTGGCGAACAACATCAACACACAAGCAGCAGGAACAAGGACCAGCAAAGTGACTTGGGTGCTTGCACAGCAACACCAGCGTTTTGCCCAAATCTCAACCCTGTGAACCAGGTGAGAAACAGGTTCCACTCTGTTAAAACATAAGTACTGGTGGCGCTGGCTGGAACCTTGACAACGCAAGTATTGCCCAAGTTTTTCTTGCATGCGCACCTTCCCTGCGGAAGATGAGGAGCGTGAGGTGGGAGGCCTTTGCGTACGCTGAGGGCTGCCGCACGATGCTGTTGTTGGGGTGCAGCCACACCCACGTCAGGTTCTCCACATACCTACATGCCAACCACAAGGCAGCCGAGGGCACAGAATGCAGGAGTAAAGGACAGTGAATGTCATGTGTGAGCTCCACACAGTGTGATACAAGGAAAGACTGTACTCATCAGTTGCTAGCGCTCCTTTGATGGTGCGAATGTGATGAGCGCGGAATGCTGTCCCTCAGCCATGCTATCTATAGCAACATGTCAGGTTGTAAAACGTGCGACGCAAGTGACATCGAACCCACACCGCCTGCTTCAGGTGCAGGCTGGCGCTTGACTTACGTGTAGCCCCAGGTATGCAGCTGCTTGACGATGTGTGGGATGCGCTGCTTCCTGGCCCAGGCAAAGATAAAGCCACTGGGGCACAGGCGAGTAAGCTGCAGGCCACGCAACCTGCATAGGACGTTGGGTGCAGGGCACCAAGAGCAAGCGCGGTCAGGACGTCCAGGGTTCGCGGTGTGATAGGGGTCAGGTGTGAGGAGACGCTCCAGCCTGGCACGCTGTTGATGGTGGAAGAGGCAAGCAAGATAGTGGCAGTCCTGTTGAATGCTTCGTCTATTCTGATGCTCGCTGTATGCCAGACATTAGCTGGGCTGGCAACCTTCTCAGATGCGGCACAAACAGCTGCGAACAGAGCCCTGCCTGCACCTTGCCTGCCACACCCACACTAAAACAACTCATCGCACCTACTCAGGAGGCCTGCCCCTTTCGTTTGCTTAGCCGCCGATGCTGCCACTGCCTTCTCCCCCTCGCGCTCCCACTGCGCCTCCCAGCCACAATTGATCATGACCGCCTGGTAGGGCCGCAGGAGCTGCTTGTGACCACACGCTCTCACAACATCCGTGACCTCACAGTAGCATGTGCCACTGTCTGACCCTGAGCTTAAGGGCGTGGGTGCCGCTGCTGCCTGGCTGCCCGCCGCTGCGGCCGACGCAGCAACGTTTACGGCTGTGGAGCCCCCAGCGCTCAGCGGCAGCGTCAGCGAACAAGCAGCCAGAGATGCAGCTAGCGCTTCCGGGGGCTCGTAGGGCTGCACCGTCCTGCCCCAGGATGTTGGTATGGGCGCAGGTGGGATGCGCAGCTCCGCAATTGACCCCGATCCGTCGCGCTGCGCTACGCTGCGCACCCTGCGGCGGATCAGGGCGTTGGTGTCACGGTTGTACTGCAGCAGTACCTGCCGGCAACAAGCATGGTGGATGTTGGGAGGAGTGTGAAACAGATAAGTGCAAGCGCGTCGCACATGCAACTCGCTGCTACTGGCCAAGCCTTTGTCATGCCCCTACGGCGTTGAGCAGCAGGTCACAAGAGGCCTCTTCAATTCCGCAGGCATGCAGTCTTGCCACGTCACCAAGCAATGTGGGGGCGCCTTTTCACAAAACGCAAGTCCCCTGCAACAGCTCACCTGCTGCTTTGTGTGCCGCTCCCTCGCTGACCCTGCCAATCGCACGTCCTTGGTCTTGGCTTGGCCCCCTGCTTCTGCCCCCCCACCCGAGCTGCCCGCTGCTGCTCTGCCCCCACCGCCAGGCCTCCGTCCAGGCCCTGCCTTATCCCCTGCAGTGCTGCTCCTCCTGGCCACGTCTCCACCATCAGAGCTCCCGCTGAGGTCGTCATCAGACCAAAACCCTAACCGCTGGTCAAGGTCAGATGCGCTGCTGCAGTAAGCTGCGTCCCAGCCGTCTAGGCCCCAAGTGTAAGGTTCGATCGCCCCGCTTGCACCTTGCCGTGTGGAGCCTTGAGCGTCTGATCCCTGTGGTCGGGGTGCGCAGGCGAGGTGCAGAAGACACAGAATGTACAAAAGATTCCTTTTAATCAAAGGTGCCACAAGAAAGTCGGAGGTAGTTGGTGCACAGCAGTCTCAGTGACCATGCCATCTACCAGTGACAGGCCAGCGGAAGATGTTGTGCATTTGCGATTTGGCCCGTGGCGCCGTGAGGTGGCTGGCAACATCAAATGATGGTACACTATGGACTATGTGAATGTACAACACAACAGAGCAAAGGCATAGCATCAAGAGGTGCAGGGAAGACTGCAGCATGGGAAGCGGCAGGGATGGGATGAGGAGACCACTGACAGAAGCACAGTGCTTGCCGTGGGCTGCTGCCTGCTACAGCATGAGCGCTCAACATCGCACCTGCACGACCGAGCGCACGTTGAAGTAGCTGGTGCGCCTGAACACCTCGAGCAGCACTTGCTCGTCAGCTTCCGCCCGCTGCTGCTGACCTGCCTGTGGTCCCATTTGTTGCTGCTGCTGCTGTTGTTCTGTGTAGCAGCTTGGTGCTGCTTGCTCAGCTGCCTCAAAGCTGTCCATAGCCAGACCCTTGTCCAGGGATGGTGCAGTGAAATGGTGCAATCCTGTGGCAAGGCTTGTGTCGGTGCCTACGCCTGTCCATGGTGATGCGATGCCATGAGCACTGGTTGCAGCTGCCACGCTAGGGTCCTCGCCTGCTGGTTGTGACCCCTCCGGAGCCTGCTGCGGTGCGCCTGGTGCTGCCTCTGATGCTCCAGCTGCATCTGCTGCTGTGCTGGACGCAACTTCCGGTGGTGTTGGCGTTTGTGCGCGGGCACCTGCCATGGCCATGACATGCTCCATTTCCTCGAACTTTCTCATGATCATCTCCGGCGTCTGTCGGGTGTGCATGATGCACAACGTGCACAAAGTTCGAACGTGCAGGCAGTGGACAGATGGCAGTGCAGCTGCCATGCTCCATGCCTGCACTATCATGCAGCATCTGCAAGAGCAGCAAACATGGAAGTTGCATGACACTCAAGTTGCACGCACCTCCTCATCCTCGACGTAACCCACATAATGCGCCGCGCTGGGCAGCGCGGTCTTGCGCTGCACGCACCGCCGCTTGGGCCGCCGACCTTCGTCAGCCATAGCTGCTGCCTGCGCCAGCTGTTCGCGGCTGGCGTGCGCCAAAAGGTATGGCGCCTGCCCCTGGCCCGAAAAGTGCGACAGGAGTTTCGCACTTACATTCGGGATAGCTGCAGCTTGCGCCTTCCCTCCGCCGCCCATGCTGTGGGTGTATGCACTGATAGTTGGCTTGAGCGACTTCCTTAGCTGCATTCACAAGGCCGTGCAGGACCTTTGCCACCAAGCGCACCGCATCCTACTGATGCGCCGCGTCTAGCGGCATCAGGGCAGCATGGCGACGTAATGCGAGGTCATGGCTGGGGCCGAGGACGCCGCGGCAACACATGAACGCCGGGTAGCCTATAAGGTGGCCCTTGTTGGCAGGGCAGGCACCGGCAAGACCGCCTTCCTCCACCAGCTCATCAGGGGCCAATTCAGCAGCAGGTGTGGGTGCTGACCCAGCTGTTCAAGCGGCCCATGCAGCAGGCAGGCAGGAAGCTAGCACCATGCAGCATAACATGCAGCGATGCGGGACTAATCGGCATCGTTTATCGAAGACTGGCCCTGTTGACATTGCCGCTCAGTTTCCAGCCAACTGCTGTGGAGTTCCAGTCATGGAGCGTAGCGTTGCCCCATGGCCAGCACGTCACGTTGCAGGCAAGCCACCATGCACTGTGCTGCAGCCAGCGTTTGCAAACCCATGCAAACAGCCCTGAAAGGCAGTGCTCTGCTTGCACTCCTGAAAGGTGTGCCTGGACCACTTCACAACCCCTTTTTTGCTTCTTCCTTATCTACCTGCTGACCGGTGCAGCTGTGGGACATTGGAGGAGGAGCCAGCCGCAAGCTGCTGCCCACCTACCTGTCCAATTGCCAGGCAGTTCTGGCCATGTATGACATTTGCAGCACCCAGGTAGGCAGCTGCAGCGGCGCAGCACAGTGCAGGATACCCCCTGAGTGCGCCTGGGCCGTTTCTTTCTGACCTCTGGCCTCAACTCTGAGCCTGCTTACAACCAACAGGCACTTGCGATGCGTGGTGGTTGTCTAGCTATGCTGGGCCTGTTCCCATACGCTGTGCATGCTGCGCTGGCACAGCCTCCATGTCTCCATGCACCTTGCTCACCAGCCTACCTCCCTGTCCCCCCGGGTCGCATATTCCCTGAACCCAACAGAGCTTTGCGGAAGTACTGCAGTGGCTGGATACCTGCCGAGCAGCTTCCGGCGGTATGCTGCCATACCTGGCGCTCGTGGCCTGCAAGTGTGACCTGGAAGGCAAGCGGACCGTGACCGCGGAGGACCACCAGCACCTTGCACACATGCTCGGCATGTACAGGTGTGACACAGCTGTTGGTGCTGTGGTGCGCAGCACTTGCTGCACTCATGCACCTGCCAAGGTCCATTGGCTTGATTCGTTGTCGAATTTAAGCTATATGCGTCATACTCAAGCAGTGGCGCTGTGTCTGCATGAACCCTACCAACCCACATTTTGCATTCTGCCCCTTTGCATGCTGCCCCTTGCCAACTACCATCCAACTCATTCCGCATCTGACCCCTTGGCGTTCCACTTGTGCCTTGCCCCATATTCCTTTGCGCCTCCCAGCTACTGCACTTCAAGCCTCAGCGGTGACGGCGTCAAGGCCTGCGCATGCCGCGTCGCTGCTGACCTGGCAGGAGTACCGCTGTCCCTGGAGCAACTGGAGCACATGGCTGGGCCCTGCAGGGAACTGCCCGGGCGAGGTACAATACACCAGGGAGGAGCTGCCGTTGACGCCGTTGGTGGTCTCGATGACCTGGGTGGCAGCAGTGTTGGTGCTTCAAGTAGCAAGCTACCCCTATCTCCAGCCAAAGCCCCGGCCCCGGCCATGACCTCAAGATCAGGAGGCACGTATGGATTGATCGGCCCTGAACTCTCAGAAGGCAGAACCAATGTTGGCGCCCTCGTCAACCCTGCCATGCACATGGGTAAAGCAGGCACAAGCGGGGCCGTGCAAGGGACCAGAGTGCCTGCACGTGGTCCTGCTGGCAGCTCAGGCAACGTGCGAGCATCATCGGCAGACGCTACGCCGCGCCAGAGCCGCCCCATGCTGTCCAGAGGCACTGCTGGTGCGGAGAGCGGCAGTGGTCGTATGCCCCTGACGCAGCTGGACCTTGCAGGACACCAGGCAGTGGCAGCGGCTGCCAATGGTCTGACTATGGGCAGCTTAGTGTTTGAGACGGAGGAGGGAAAAGGCCAAGGAGGTGCAGGAAGATGGGTTCGTGATGGTGCTGGAGGTGGCAGGGCTGTGCCTGGCTTAGCAACAGGCCTGAGCACCTCAGGTTGTGGCAAGACGGGGGCTGGGAGGCGATCAGGCAGCTTTGCAGGTGCTCCCCTACCCTTACCATTGCAGTCCAGACAGCAAGCGTCAGCCGCCGTGCCCCTGGTGGCAGCGGATGGCGATGCAGCGGTTGCACCCTTCACTGTGGCAGGTCCGCACCACGCAAACGCCCAGCAGCAGTCAAGCCCCCACCCAGTCCTGTTGGGGGTCGCTTTGCACGACCCTTGCACCATGTACAGCAGCGATTGGGGTGCGGCCAAGGGTGCCGTTGTGGGCGAGGCCAGCAGCATGGAGTACGCAGCTTTGGATGTAGGGCAGTGTGTAGCTTGCCCTGCAGGAGCGCCCCCCGCATTGTTGGCTGAGGGAAAGCGCAAGGGTGGACTTAGAGTGTTGGCCTGCTGTTGGGGATAACGGCGGTTGACGTCCCATGTGCAGTTTAGCGTCTGCAGACGGGTGGGGCTTATATTTGAACACCTGCACTTCTGAATCTAACTTTTCCTCAGCCTAGCACTTGCAAGGCGCACTTGCTTGGGTTCACCTGCAATAACGCTGGCCACGCCGAGACACAGCGTGGCGCCCTAGTTTTCCTTTCGCCGTTGCGTTTTTGTTGCATAGACAAAGTCACTTGAGTCTGGTATTGTTTTCAGGATCACTGCGCCTGTATGCGGTATTGTGCTGGGACCACATGGCGTCCGTCCCTCGCGTGGATTGTTTTCAAGGACAATGGGCACTTGCTGTGGGCCACCTTTTGTAATCGGTTATCCAGAGATGGATGTGAAAAGTTACCGCACAATGATTACAGTGCAAAAAGGTCAGGCAACCGCCGCAGCTGCCTGCTCCTGCTGCATTTGCTGCTGCTGCGCCGCCTCCCTTGATGCCAGCTTGGCTGCTCGCTCCCTTTCCTCTTTTGCCTTCTCAGCATCAGCGCGTTCCTGATCCCTCTGTGCCTTGGCCTTGATCTTCTCAGCCTGGATCTCGTAGATGGGGTCTGTGTAAGGGTCCACATAGGTGCTCTCCATCCTTACCGCCTGTTGCATCAGGCGCTCGGCAAGGGCGCGCAGCGGGGCAGTCGGGCGGTCCCGCACGGTCATGACCAGGCCCTCGGTAACAACAGGCATCAGCTCTGACATCAGCCACTGCTGTAGGGGCGAGGACTGGAAGCCAGAGCGCTGCAGTGCAGCCTGGCGTGTGGCGTCCGCCGCGGCTGCCCGCTGTGCCAGTATGGCCTCCCGTGCGGCTGCCTCGTGCTCCCGCGTCTCGCGCTCACGCCGCATCATGCTGTTCTCCGGCCTGAGCACTGGTGGAGGCGGGGGAGGTTCGTTGGCAGCAAACCCCTCAAAGTTGTGGGGCTCTCCAAGCACAGCTTCCACCACCGCTTCTGCACTGGGGATGGCGACGGCGGCTGCCCCAGCAATGGGCGGCAGCAGTATTGTGTTGTCAGGGCCATCGGCACTGTTGTTCTCCACCTTGACAAACTTTGCCCCGCAGTCATGCACCAACAAGGCAAACAGGCCGCCAAATTGTGGCAGCTCTGGACCCTGCGGCAGCACAGCTGTGGACACTCCCGTCTCCCCCTGAAACGGCGTCCCATCCAGCGATGCCGTCAGCGACCCGTCCACAAGCTGCGCCGTGGCGTCCAGTTTGGACATAAGCGTCTCCTCCGCCCTGATGCTTGCATCTGCCTGTGTGCCGTCAGTGGCGAGCGCGGCTGTCGCAGCCAGCGCCTGCTCCCTGGCCCTGCGCCGCCGCGCCCGCAGTGTGCTGGCCTCGGCCTTGGCTCTGCGCCTCTGCTCCGCCTCCTCCGCCTGCTGCGCCGCCCAGCGCTGTTCCGCCGCCGCCACCCTCACTGCCATGTCCTCGTCATCCTCTTGCCGCGCCTTGGTCCATGCGTCCATGCGCCGCGCAAAGTCGCGCTCGTTGTTGTGTCCAGGAACCACAATTGGCTTTTCCTTGGCGCCCTTAGCGGGAGGGCCCGCCGCTGCCACTACCGCCTTCGCCGCCTCCAGCTCCGCCGTCTCCACTGCCTTCAGCCTCGCTCTGAGCGTCCCCTCTTCCGCCTCAACCATGATGACATGCGAGGGCGCAAAGAGGGGGTGCGGCCCGAGCTTGTGCCCAGGAGGTATGTCAGGGCCGTCGCTAGGCGCTGCGGCAACAGCCTTTCCCTTGGCATCTTTGCCGCCCTTGGCGCCGCCCTTGTCTGCGCCCTTGGCTCCGGGCTTGCTGGGCGATGCGGCACGCGCCGTGCTGTCGCGCTCCTCCCGCTCCTTCGCAGCAACCTCCTCGGGCGTCAGCGGCACCGCCTGCATGAACGCCCATTTGGTCGTGGCGGCGCTCTTGGGCAGCGCGTCCAGCACGTAGCCCCGGTTGCACAGCTTCTTGCCAGTCAGCCGGCTCTGCAGCAATGCCGCCAGCGTCTTGGACGTCACGCGAGGCTCCTTGCCCGACATCTCTGTCGCGACCTGCTTGGCCAGGTCAGGGTCCGCGTACTCCTTGGCGGTATCGATCAGCTCTTTGGCGTTGAAGTACGGGAGGCCGTACCGCCATGCCAGGCGCTGTGCCAGCGCCGACTTGCCCGCCATTGGGGGCCCCAGCACGACAAGCCGCAGAGGCGAGATGTTGCGGTACGCCTTGTACTGCTCCGCAACCTCCGGCAGGTGCGCCAGAAACCCGGAGTCGTAGGCAGGCTTGAATGCGCATGCCGCCGGCAGCGCCGTCGTCGCAAACGCCAGGTCCAGCGTGAAGCGGTCCAGGCCCGTGCGCAGCATCAGCTGCTCCTTGGGAACCTCCGTAATCTGCCCAGTACCGAGTAGCTTGCTGACCGCCTCCGTGATCTGCCGCTGCGTCGCCGCGCCCTTGTCGACAACCAGGCAGTACGAGGGCGGCAGCGGCAACGCGCTGGCGGCTGCGGCGCTGCCAGGGCTGAGTGTTGCGGCTGTCGCCAGTGTTGGGCTGAGTACCTGGGTCATTGACAGCGGCAGAGATGCCGAGTTCAGCGCCCCCCCGGCTGTACCGCCCGAGCTGGGGATGGCCGGTACGGCCGCTGCAAGCTCTGCGACATACTGTGATAGGTCAGCGACGTGCAGCATCGGCAGGCGGTTGGCGCCTGAACCGTAAACCTCAGGTGTGCCCTGGTCAACCTCCCAGCTGCACTTGAATGTGGGGTGCAAGAAGGAGTGGCTTTCACCGGCCCCATACAGTAACCCAGGGCACACGACGTGCGTGCGCAGCCGGCCCTTGCGCGCCGCCCTCACGACCGTCGTCTCCACCTCCCAGGTCGCTGCAGCAGCGAGGCACGGGCTGCGTCGAGGCACATCTGCGTCTGTCAGCGTGCCAGGGGGAAGCTCTGGTGCTGTTCCTGCGGTGGCTGTGAGCAGTTGCTGGTCTGGGGGCGTGGAGTACGGGTGTTCCCAAGTGACATCTGGGGCCATTGGCAGGGGCGCCGGCGGTGGCGTCGTGGCCCAAACTAGAGGGTCTGACACTGCGATGAGCGCCTGCAGCCGCCCTCCGTACTGCAACCGCAGTGAAGCCGCCAAAAGCAGCAGCCAAAAGCGGGTTTGAGTGAAGTTGGAAGCATTTTCAGCTAGGGTCGTGCCAAATCACCATTGCTGATTTCGCAAAGCCCTGCTGCAATGCTTCACCCCCCCTTTGCCCTGGTTGCATTCCCCTTGGGCACTCACCGGTTGCTTGGATAGCTCCACTGCGATGCGCCGGGCGGCAACCTCATGCCCAAACAGCTCCACCACCACCGCGTCTGCCACCTGCATGAAGTATCTTTCACTGCCATCGTCCTCTGCCCCTATCTGCAGTATTGGAAAGTGAGGCACACACGCATGCTCCTCAGAATGTTTTGCCATTTGCGTGCATGGAGGTTCAGGATCAGCATGCACACATGCACAGCGAACCTGGTAGGATGCTGACGCAAAGGATGGCGTTTCCGCGCCCGTGCATGCAGCGAGGACCTCGTACCCGCGCGCCTGCAGCCAACGGTGCACCAGCATGTTCACGCGGTGCTCCCATGGAGGGCAATGCGAGCAAGCGAAGCCAGGCACATCTCAGATGCGCCATTTTCGTGAAAACGCTCCCCTACTCACCTGAAATGTCTGCCCAATATTGCGGCCCACATAAGAGTCGCCCGGGTAAATGAACACCTTGGGTTTCATGAGGCTGCGGTTATCTGCGCTGCTTCATCAAGCCGCTCGCTGCGCTGTCACGCGCACAGCCCTTCGAATATGCAACAGCCGGGCAGTGTGAACCCCAGGTTGTGTGGAATGCCACCTGTGGTGCTGTGCACAGCAGGCGCATCTTCGAATCAAGTGCTGCTTGCTTCAGACAGCGTGTAGTGGCACCTGCTGATCCAACGGTGCTGATTGTAGGCTTGAGCTACCCGGACCTGGACCTGAACTGGGCTGGGTTTGCTGCTGGCTGGCGTCAACGTCAGGTGGGAAGCCTGGAATGCTGGAGTGTGGCATGTCATGCCATTCCGATGGAAGGGCAGAGCGGCATTGCTGGCTTGAGTAGGTGCTGCGTGCATGTAACAGCAATGCCAACGCCGAGCATGTCAAACATTTCGCCGTTATGGTGTGTGCCAAAAGTCAGCCCTGCAGCCAAAAGTCAGCCCTGCAGACGGCAAGACGCCCTTGCTGTCTGCAGGGCACTGCCAGGTCGTCTTTTGGTTGCACTCGCTTGCGCAATGTTCAGAACAGGCACGACCCAAGCAGAGACAAACCAGGACAATGTCTCGGTACAAGGGCAAGTCCAAGAAATTTGCTGAGCGATGTCACACAGACAAGCAGTTTGCTGCCTGTGCCTGGATGCAGCGTCGCTTTCCAGCTGGCAGTTGTTGCAAGCGAGCGTTGCAGTGCATGTCTGGGACCACCAGCAGGCGCACCAAGAGCTCTGGCAATGGTAGCGCGGTGCTAGTGCATGGCTGGATGCAGATGCCTGCACCCGGGTCCGCACCGCAGATACAGCTACAGGTTGCACCTCCACCCACAGCGCTGCCGATCAGGAACAAGCTGCTGCTGCGGCAGCATGGGCGCTGTGTCACTCTGGTGATGTTAGGCCGCCTTATGATACACCCTTCACCTGCAGTAGGGTCTGTGCAACTTCACGGTAAGGTTCTACTGGCCTGGCAGCACCTGTGGTGCGCCAAGGCTGCCAAGCTCTTCGTGGCTCCTTTGGCAGCGCTGTCTTGCTCCACCTTGCAGCTGGCAAGACACTTCAGCCAATCAAGCACTGTTGCATCCTGCAGCAGCTTCAGCAGCTGCTCCGGCTGCAGCCCGCTGTCCTGAGCGATGGACACCACTGCTGCTGCCTCTGCCTTGGTAGCCTTCTGCTGGCGAACGTGCAGCAGCCCGGCTGCAAGCGCCTCCCGCTTGGCCTTCGCGGCGGTGCACTGGTGGCCGTGCTGGTGCCCTGGTGCCTTGCGGAGGCCCTTGGACGTCGACCAACACGTGTGCTTTCAGTGGTCAATATGCTGAGCGGACGCAAATAACAACGAGCCCTCATGTTTGCATTGTAGCAGCTGGTTGTGAACAACTCCAGCTGGCTGTGAGGCTCACTGGCAAGTGCGCCAAAGCCCACACTGTGACGTCGGCAACAACATTGTCTTTTCCGCAGTGAAAATACCGCTCACAGCAGCGCCGGCATCGTTACTGCAACATCGCTTGCCCTTGTACAGCGCTTGGAATCCGTTTGTAAGCTAGCAGCCGCCAATTATGGCGAAGCGCCAGGCGGCGCAGGCAGCCATACCTGCAGCGAAGAAGGCCAAGCAGGTGGATGCAGCAGCAGCAGCAGCAGCAGCTGCCGCACCAGCACCTTCAGCGAGCGAGCCCGAGTTCAAGAACAAGGAGAAGGTCCTGGTGTTGTCCACAAGAGGCATTACGTTCAGGTGCAGGAAGGAGCATGGCAGATTGGGCGGTGACACATGTGCATACATGCTTGAACGCACACCAGCAAGAGTATGTGCGTGCAAGGCAGGGGTACTGGTAAGACTGCAGGCACTGACCGACCTCACGGCATGTTTGCATGTGCGTGCTGCGCTCATGGCAGGTACCGCCACCTGATGAATGACATCATCCAATTGCTACCGCACTGCAAGAAGGACAACAAGCTGGACACAAAGAACGACCGAAATGTGCTTAACGAGGTAGCAGACATGAAGGTGAGGCCGCTGTAGTGCTCTAGGGTTTGGTGCAACCCCAGTGCAAGCTGGTGCCGCTTGCGCGTTGGCAGAGCTTTTGTATGTCTGCTGCACGTGCATGGGGTGGTTCATGATCCCTGCAGTACATGCAGCAGCCATGTCGGCCATTCAGTCATGGGCGTAGTAGCCCCGGCCTTTGTCCGTGTCCCGCCACCCTCACCCTGCCTGCACGCCTCACCACCTTCTCACACCATTGCAGAGCTGTAACAGCGTCATCTTCTTTGAAGTGCGCAAGAAGATGGACCTGTACCTGTGGCTGTCAAAGTGCCCATCGGGGCCCTCCGTCAAGTTCCACGTACAAAACGGTGAGCGCTGACGCAGACTGCCAGGACTAGGGGGTGTCCAGAGGAAGGGAAGCGCAGGCAGCTGCATGTCAGCAGCTGACTCCCGGTGTGACTGCGGTCACTGGCGTGGTTGCAGGAGCGGAAGAAGTTTCAGGGCGGGGAGTGGCTGGGCAGGTCGAGGTTTGATCTGAAACCAGACAAGAGTGATGATCGTGCCCTGCCAGCAGTCACCACCTGCTGCTGGCACAGGAACCTGGCATGCACAAGCGGGCTCTCTGTAGACTTGGGCTTGTGCAACAACATGCCTGCTGCTTACCTTCCTCCTTGCCTGGCCTGCAGTGCACACCATGGCTGAGCTGAAGCTTAGCGGCAACCACCTCAAGGGCTCACGGCCTGTGCTGAGCTTCGACAAGGTGCGCGGGGCCAACGCACCAGGGGTGGCACCAGGTCGTGAAGGCTTCCTACTCGCGTCAACGGTGCACATGTAAAGTAGGCGAAAACGCACTGTCTGGCCAACGTTGTCCTGCACTGCCGATGGCACTGCCGATAGCACTGCCGATGGCAGGCCCGCTTGCAAGTGCGCTGTGCTGAACGCACTTGCTGTCAGCATGTACCAATTTTCATGTGTACCCGCTCTTTCATTGACTGGAAAACGCAGGCCTTTGACAACCAGCCTCACTTCCAGCTGTTGAAGGAGATGCTGGCCCAGGCGTTTGCGACGCCCAAGCGCCACCACAAGTCAAAGCCGTTCTTCGATCACGTCATCAGCTTCAGCATAGCAGACGGGCGCATCTGGATGCGCAACTACCAGGTGCAGTGGGCGGAGGGTGTGGCTGGTGGACTTGGTGCAGCAGCAGTGATGCTGAAGGGTGTGGGAGGGTTCTGGGAGGTTGTATAGCAGTAACGCTGGGGGCTTTCGGGCATGGGTGTGAGCTGGGGCTTGAAAACATTCTGTACTGGACCCTTCGTTACCTGATGTTACAAACTTACTTGCAGGGCTTTCCAATATACGGGGATGCAAGGGGTTGCTGGCGCTGGCGCCTGTTTGTTTCAGACCTTTGGTGCCATTTCAGCAAAGTTATCCTTACAGCGCACACGTCCAGCGCTCTTCACGCCCATGACTGCACCTTTGCTTCAAGCCAATGCCTGCACGATAGTCTTGAACCAACGCTTCCGCCCCTGCTCTACCTTCCGATGCACACAACTGCCAGGTGGTGGTGCCACTGGACAAGAAGCGGCCGAGCCCTGACGCCGCGACGCTGGTGGAGGTGGGCCCTCGCATGTGCCTTAACCCAATCAAGATCTTCGAGGGCAGCTTCGGGGGGGCTTCTTTGTACGAGAACCCCACGTATGTGTCGCCCAATGCAATTCGCTCGGCCGCCAAGCGCAAGGCCGCCGGCAGGTACAAGGGCAGGGTGGTGGCCAAGGACAAGCACAAGAAGCACGTGGCACGCAACCCGCTGCCCAAAAGCTTTCTGGACGACGTGTTCCGGGATGGCGGCGACGAGTAGGCGGTGTCTAGCTGCTAGGTACCATGTAGTGGATAAGGTGATGGGGATGTGATGATTTGTTTGACGCGCTCTAGGCTGCGAATTGCCAGCGCGTGCCTTGTTGTTGTAAGATCAGGTACATGATGGTGAGGGCATGGACTTCCGCGGACAATTAGAGAGGTAGAACTGAAAGAGACTTCTAATTGAAATTCAACACAACTCCAGCCCACACTTCTGCACCTTCCATGCCTCGCTGGAATCCCGCAGCGCCCGATTGGCCCTATGCTCCGTCGTTCAGGCGCCTGTTGGTCGGGTTTGAGGCGGTCTGATGGCCCTCAACCTGTGTGCGCGCCTAGGATGCACCTCGGCCTTCGCCATCAGCGCATAGGACTCCACCTCCCACGTGCATCGGGCAAGAATGTGGTACCAGCATCTGGATTGGCACTGCCATCGCCATCGCCATCGCCTGCAGGGGTTGCGCCACACCCGACCCATAACACGTCCACAGCGAGCGCAGCCAGAGTGCCAGTAGCACATGGCGTGGTGGATGACGAGGAGGAGTACACAACGGTGTATGAGACGGTGACAGTGACAGAGGAGGAGGAGGTTGTTGGCAAGGCGCAGCAGCACAGCCATGCGCAGCCTGCACAGGCCAAGGCGCAGCCTGCAGCAGCAACAACCAAGACGGCCGCACCTGCTTCCCAGACCTTGAATCCTGTACCTGCTGCACATCGGGATCAGGCTGTACAGGTGCGTTCCGAGGGCAGCTTATATTTTCGTGATTGAGTGCTTGCCAGTGATGGATTCCTCCTGGGTAGGGGGAAGTAGGGGACATCTAGAGGACGTTATCACATGCAATAAAGAAGGCCGTGTTGTGCCCCTTGTGTACAGTGTGTACTGGTAAAAGTTTGAGCACACCAGTTGGGAGGGGGGAGGGGGGTGCCGCGGTAGCGGTCACCTACCGGCACCAGGTCTGGCCCACGTCGCCACATAACACTGCAGTGCCGTGACTGCACCCAGCCCTCTCTCATGCCCTGCCCACGCCCCCGCCCTGCACCCTGCCACGCACAGCCCCAGGTTAACCCCTCCTCACCCACTCCAGCACAAACAGCTATAACAGCGGCAGCTCCGCACGAGCGCTCCCACACTTCCCGTCCAGCCACGACTGTGTCAGTCGCGCAGTCTACAGCCCCCCCTGCCACCACCACCACCACCACCATCTCCCTATGGCAAGGGGACTTGGGTGGCTTGGTCATGGCCGCGAGCATCATGGTGGCAATACGCTTCAGCCGGGAGCAGGTGGACATGGAGCGCATGGACTTTGGCGCGCTGCAGGCGAGTGTGGGAAGTGTGGGGCGGGTGTGATGCGGTGGTTGGTGTGTGTGAGGGGCAGGATGGCAGGGCGTGGTACACCACAGTTTCAGTCCGGGTGCATGCCAGAGCCAAAGCTTGACGACATTGCATGGTGTGTTGCTCGTCTACTGCTGCTCATGACACAAAAGGGTTCCTCAGTCCTTGCGTGTATCATCAGAACACTGTTCTTTCAACTTTATACTGACTCCTTACAACAAGGCATGCTGTCCTTACCCACGCCTGCACAGACTCGCCAACAGGAAAGCCGTGTCCAGAGCCGCGAGCTGCGTGAGAAGCGCCAGGCTTTCTTGGAGGCGGAGCGAAGGCGCAAGGAGGAGGAGGCGGCGAGGAGGATGCAGGAGGTGGGGGGGAGACGGGGGATGGGCCAGAAAAATACGGTTAGAGGNAGGTGGAGGGGAATGAGGGGGCCCGAGGCTGGATGGATATGTGTTGCGCAGGTGCACCAAGGAGGAGGCAGCGAGGAGGAGGCAGGAGGTGGGGAGGACATGCAACGGTGGTGAGGATGCAATGTCAACTGTCCACTCACACTTCACGCCCACCACCATCACCATACAACTCATTGCCCTCTGTCCTGCAGCTTGCAAAGCAAGCGGAAGAGGCTGCCAAGGAGAAGGCCGCCAAGGAGGTGGCCTACAGGGAGCAGCAGGCAAAGGAAACGGCGAGGGTCAAGGCGCAGCAGGATGCGGCCCGCAAGGTGGGCTGGAGGGTTTTGGGAAGCATGGCGTTGGGAGCCGCAGGGTTGGCACAACAGCAGGGTTTGAAGCAGCATGGTTTGCAGCAGCAGGGTTGGAGCAGGAGAGTTTGGGCACCAGGGTGTAGGAAGCAGGGTTTGGCACAAAAGGTTTTTAACCAGCAAGCGTTGGCACAGCAGGTATCGCAGGGAGCAGGTGGGGTGCATGAGTACTTCGGAGCTGGTTGACACGCCATGGTTCCTCACACCATACCCTTTGAAACCTGCCACGCTTTGCGGTCCCCGCACCCTGACTCAGTTCGTCCCCACACCCTCTGCTCTGTGCAGGCGTTCCAGGAGCAGGACGTGCTGATGCAGGGGGAGCTGAGCCGGCGGACGGAGGTGGAGGTGCGGCTGAGGGAGGAGGCGGAGCGGAAGAAGCGGGAGGATGCTGAACGGGCAAGGTGCGGGGACAGGGCAGGTGCATTGTTGCTATGTTTGTTTAGGGTGCTGGCTTATGGCGTAGAAGGGGAGAAGGGGGGGATGGTCTGGTGGGCTTGGATTTGCTTGTCGCTTGCACCCACGCTCCGCAGGCGGCGTTATCCCGCTGCTTCCGCTGCCTCTGCCGCTGGTGTGCTGCTCTTGTACTGCTGTTGTGTTGAAAGCCGTATTATGCTACTGCTCTAAAGCACTGTTGCCGCTGCCGCGGCCTTGTGAGCGTCGCTGCTTCTGCCGCTGCTGTTCCTGAGCAGGCAGGAGGAGGCGGAGCGGGTGAAGAGGGAGCAGGAGGCGGCCAGGGCGAGGGCGGAGGCGGAGCGCAAGCGCAGGGAGGAGGAGGCCGCCAGGAGGGATGAGGAGCGCAGGCAGCTGAGTCGGCTGCAGACAAGGTGTGCGGGGGGATGTTGGAGGGGTGGGGACTTGCTGGAAGTGTGGCGAGCTTGTGTGGGGTTTGTTGGGGCAAGTGTGGGATGAAATCACGCAGAAGGCTGGGTTTTGTTGTTATGCGCAAGTAGTGGTTGCAAGACTCGGGTGTGGAAAAACATGTTTTGCCACTATCAATGGCAGGGGCGTGGGATCAATTTTGATGGTGGGTAAGGATGCTTAAGTACTCGAGGGGTGCATTCAGTCACGTCAGTGTGAGGAGCAGCACAAATACTCAGCCTGATCGTCACCCTTCTGACCAACGTCACACCTTTGCTGCGCCTGCTGCGCAGCTTCTCGGTGGTCTGCTCGGGGTCAGTAGCGGTGCAGCAGGCGGCGGTTGGCAGCATAACAACCGGGCGGCTACAGCAGCCCGCCAGAGTGCAGGTGGACGTGACTCTGAACCCTGTCGAGATCAGGGTTGCGGCTCCTGAGCTGGGGTTGCCAGGATCTCGAGGGGAATCAACAGAATCTAGCTCAGGTGCTGGATCGGCATCCCTGGCGGAGGCCGAAGGGGAGGCAGCTGTCATGACTGTCAGTGCAGCTAGCAGCAACAGTGCCGCTGGCATAAGCAGTAGCGGTGGCAGCGGCGGTGCTCGCGCCAAGGGTCAGGCATGGGTGCAGGACGCTAGGTATGAAAGTGTGGATGCAGCGCTGGACAACGGGCCCGAGCTGTCAGGTGAGGGACGGTGTGGGGCGTGTGTGGAGGGGCAGGGGGGGAGGGGGGAAGGGGTGAGAGCCATTGCTGACGTCTTCATCTGCAACCAATGGCAGTAGGAAAAGCCATTTTGGAGGGGTGGAGGGGAGCACCACTGGCGAAGTTAACAATGTATGTGAAACGATCAGGCCAAGGCTTGATCCTAGCTCATGCAGATGCGGTGCAGAGTGACGCACCCACTCCGTCGTGTACCAACATCCACACACGCCCTCCCAGCAATAGTCGAGCAAGAGCGAGCTCAGCGGGTACGCACCTATTCCATACGCGCTCCCTTCCCTGGCACCGTGCCATGTGTTGCGCTCTGTGCAGCAAGCGTCAGCTCCCAGGTAGCACAAGAGGTGGCACAGGCGCTGAAGGTGCGAGCGGCAGCGGCAGCGGCGGCGGCACCCGGAACACACGGCTCGGACGCCTTTGCACTGATGGACCCCCACGAGGTCAACTACTGGTGCAGGTACTGGCGTGATCCTCTTGCTTATCGCTGATGGCTTATCAGTTCTGCATGTCTCGTGCCTGCAACTTGCTGCACATGCAGTCCTTTGTCCCACACATGACGCCTGCTGATACTGCCGCTAGTTATGATGCCATTGCTGATACCACTGCCGCTGCTGCCTCCCTTCAAAGGCTGATGATGATACAGGTGGACGCGCGCGTGCGCCAGGCTGAGCAGCAGGTGGTGCCGCTGGTGGGAGGCAGCCAGCTGGAGCAGAAGGTCAAGGTGGGTGGTAAGGGGAGGGGAGGGAGACAGAGTAAGGGAGTCACTGGAGACAGCCAGCTGCAGCAGAAGATCATGGTGGGTGGCCGCAGGGCTGCTCACGCAATCATTCCTGTGCACTGGTCCTCATGTTACATGAACAGGCTTGCATTGAGCGCACCTGTCCCACATTTTCCCCTCAAGTTCCCCACCCCACTCTCATTTGCCAACAGGCCGAGTCCCACCACTGGGTGCTGCCGCGCGGCCACCCCATGCGCATGGATGCACGGCTCATGGCGGCGGCTGGCCTGGTAGCTGCCGAGCAGCTGGATGCGGCAGTTGGCGTAATCAACCGCGTCATCGAGGACCAAGAGTACGCGCTGGGCATCGCGCAGCAAGGCGGCAACAGCGGTGCGTGCGCCTGCGTGTCGTTGATTGCGTGCGGCTGGTGCATATCTGGCGCGCCTGCTTTCGCCTTGAAATCTTTGCAGCTCAGCAGCAAAGCACAACAGTGGAAGGACAGATGTGCGCAGATGAGGTCGGTTACCAACCTGTTCTCGCACAAGCCACTTTCATGCTCCTGCTGCGTTTTGTGATCCACACCCCACACCCCACACCTGGCACCGTCCTCCACACCTTTTAGGTGGCGAGGTACTGAACTTCTTCGATGTTGGCACATCCGCCTCGCTGCTCCCGCCCGCCATCATACCCTCGCTGGTGTATGCACAGCTGCTCGACCGGGCGTCGGGGGCAGCAGGGGCATCAGCCCCTCCCGCCATTGCCCATCCCAGGACTCATCCCAGTACCTCCACTAGCGGCAGCGACGGTGTAAGTTGCAGCAACAGCGAGGGGACCACAGCCAGCGGCTCAGGGGCTGCTGCTCATTTGGGCACAACAGCGGATCCAAGCAGCAATGAAACTAGCAGCAGTGGCAACGGCGACGCTCGCACAAGCGGTAGCGGCGGTAGCGGCAGCAGCGTCTCTGACCCAGTGTCATTGCCGACATCAACCAGCGGCGCCGCATCTGTCAGCACAGGCGTTGATGATGCGGACAGCCTGTTTGACTCCTCGGCTACGGGGCTGGCCGCTTTGGCGCGGCATCAGTTAGAGCAGCGCACTAAGGCGCTGCCGGAGGATGCGCTGATCCCAACCGCCAGGTGAGGACTGGCAGTTGTCCGGTGGGGTAGGGCAGGGAGCATTAAACGTTGCCCTGAAGGGATAGTAGCCTTCTCTTGGTTCCCTGAACCCTGTGACTGGTTGCAATCCCTAGCTCATGAGCACGTAGCACCCAAAACAGCGGCCTGCTCTCTGTTCACTCACCCATTGCTCCCTTCATTTGCCATGCACCCCAACTACAGGGCCCTCCGTGACACCCTGGGTCCCCTGCATCCGGTGACCCGTTGCATCTCCCAGTTGGCAGACAGGCGCATGAGTGCCGCCACGCGTCGCGCCATTGAGCAGCGCCGGCAGCGAGAGGAGGCGGTGCTAGCGACGCAGGAGGCGAGGCGGGTCAGCGGGGCGACGGCGGTGGCGGCATCGCTGGACCCGTCCTCGTGAGCGCCTGGGTGGGGATTGGGTGAAGGCTTCGTGTCGTGGGGGCCAAAGCCTCACACACCTGCCCAAGGCCCTTTACTCTCACAGGGGCAAGAGGTTTGTGGGCTGATAATCCTTGTTCCGGAGTGCCTGTCGAACAAATCGTCACACCCCTCCCTACAGCTTCGCACACCCACAGGCAAGAGGCTGGTCTCTGGAGCGCCTACCGCACAAATTATCACACTCCTCCCTACACCTTCTCACAACCACAGGCAAGAGGCCCGGAAGTCGCTGGTCCCCGTTCCAGAGCGCCTGTGGGCGCTGCGTAACGTCGCTAACAACCTGGTGCGCTTCGGGCTTCCAGCTCAACTGCCCGAGGCGGTTGCAATGCTGAGTCAGGCGGACGGCGTGGCACGGGGGCACTACGGCGCGGTACACCCAGCTCGAATATCCACGCTGCTGGACCTGTGCGACGCGCTGGGGGCGGTGCTGCTGCAGGTATGTGTGTGCGCGGGTGTGAGGGAGGTGGCGTGGGAGTTGTGAAGCGCAGTGCATCCTGAGTTGAGAATGCTGAAGAGGGCAATGGACGGCTTGTAGTCCCTCTGGAGCTGCGCGATGCCAGTAAGCGAGAGAGAGCATGGGAGCTGTGGGGCTCAACTTCTTGTGGCTGTTCACCCGCTTGATGTACCCTTTTGTCGCCTGGTTGGTTCCAAGATCAGGTTGAGCTTCACTTCTTAACAAACCTGCAAAGTTTGGCAGGACCCCCAACGCCCCTTTGTCGACCCTGACACACACGCCCTGTTGCACAAGCACGCCTGCCACGCTGGCCCCCAAGTGCCTTTGCGTTTGCACCCAACATTATACTTTTGCCACGCCATGCCCTTGCGCAACAGACGGAGGCCGGGTCGGCTGATGCAGTGGCCTACACCTCCCAGCTGCTGGCAGCAGCAGAGGACGGGCTGCGCATCATGCAGGTGCGCCTGAGGTGCACATGGGTCATGCTGGGGGCCAGTGACGACACAGTAACGTGAAGGAGGGCCCTCAGGGTTTGCACTCAAAGTCACACAATGGTCACACTTAAAAGGGTTAGTGCTCAAGAGTCTACACTGGAGTGTTGTGACCAAGCATGAAAGAAAGAGTTGCCCTTCCTGCAGTTCTGGGTCTGTCGCAACTTGTGTTCGCATTTGCTGCATGATCATGACCGATTATCGATGCCACCTTGCTTTGAAGCCTCACTCACTCCACTGAATAAAGACCACCTCGCACATTGTTTACACACACCAGGCGGTTGCTGAGCGGTACGAAGCGCAGCAGGACACGCTGTCCGCCGTACTGCTGCTGGAGAGCGCTGTACGCGAGTGGCAGTCGCTGCTCACCCCCACCCAGCCTGACCTGGTTGCAGCAAAGGCCAAGGCGGAGGAGCTCGTTGCGCAGTTGCAGCCGCTGGACATGAGGGTGGTGAGTGCTGGGAGATCCTGCCAGGAATGCTTGGGAATGGGATGCGCGGGTAGGAAAGTGGGTGGCCCTGGCCAAGGCCGAGGTGCTGTTTTGTGGTTGAGACCGCTGGGCATGAAGCTGTCTTTGGTGGTGAAAGGCAGAGAGGTTTGTGAAATGGGTTTGTGCCAAGGGCAAGGGAAGACAGTTTGTCGGTCATTTCCAGGGCTGGAGCAGCAAGTGGCAAGGATGTGAGCATTGAGGCGAGGACAGCAGGAGGGGGAGGGAGTGGCATCGGTGAGGGTGAGGGTGGGGGACCGGTGAGGGTGGGGGACGTCAGCAACGGGGGCAGTGAGGCCAAGCTTGACCGCAAGCCTGGCTATGGGGCGTTAGACAAGCCTGTCGCGCTTCAACCCACTGTTTATGCAGGTGGTGTCAAAGCGCAACAGCGGCGGAGTGCTGCGCACGGTGGCCAAGGAGTTCACAGAAGAGCTGGCAGCGTACATGCTGTCCCGGCGCAACAGCAAGCTGCAGCTGTGGAACAAGCAGCAGCCACTGTCGCCAATCCGATAGGAGCATCAAGTAGGGCAAAGCGCCAACATGTTGACCAACATGTGGTACAACAATAGCACTGCATCTGCACTGCATTTTTGGCTGTTGTTAGTGTCACATATGGCTGCTGCTTCGCCCTTTCCTGTGCAAAGATGAGACTGGCACCGCTGACCATGCTTGCATGGTGCAGCATGGCAGGCAGACCAAAGCATCAGTGACTGGGGGCCGGGAGCCAAGCTGCAAGCTGTTGATTACACTTGTTACCAGAAACCTCGGACAAGCTATAGCCACACTGCACACCACCCTACACAGCACTGCCGTTGCCTGTTGCCAGGCGCAGCACTGACGGCGGGTTACACAGCACGCCCTGGGCGACAAACAGACGGCCGCGTACCCTATGCAGGCTAGCCGGTCATGCTCACATCCCAGACCTATCATGAAAAGCAAGGCTACCGTTTACCTACACTCCTCAACCCCGAGGAGCAGGTCCAAACCCCGTGCCCCACCCAAGCATCCAGCTGCCTCTGCCGCTGCACCCAGCAGCATGAGGGTCCTCAATTGTGCACCCCTGCTCTACTTCTTGGGCCTGATGGAGGCGGGCGAGTAGCTCTCCGGCACCAGCGACTCGCGGAACACGTACAGGTCGTAGTGGGTGGGCGCTTGCAGGTGGTGGCCGTACCTGAGCAACGCAGATGCATTTGCAAGGAAGACGGGGCCATCGTCAGTACCGTGGCTGGATGACGCAACGCTTTACAAGAACTTCGGTCGCAGACACAACAGACACATCTGCATGAAATTCGCACACCCACCAGTGAGCCGCGTCCTCCTCTGAGGGCGTGTACAGCTCCAGCGAGCCGTTGGACTGTGCCTCCACCGCAGCCTTGACAGCATCAGCCTCCTTTAACTCGTCTGCGCTGTACTCCCCAGGCTGCGCAAGGCGGGTAGGAGGAGGGGCGCAGCGCACAGGGGCAAGGCATCAGCACACTGCGTTGAAACACGCTGCCGTCTTACCGCTAGTCTGGCTGCGTGCGCCAGGCTGGACGAGCAGGACCACATGCACAGGGACGATTACAAACGCGACGAGGATGCAACGGAGTTGCTCATCGGCACTGGTTCCATCATCAGCAGGGCAGCGCAGGACAGCACTCCGGCCGCTGTCACTGTCGGCCCTTGGTCGCACCTCACACACCTCGCACCCCGCCAGCTAGCAACTCACCTCGGACTTGACGTAGTACAGCAGTGCGTCCACCTGTTCAGGGTAGAAGCTGAAGGTGGAGAAGGCCTTGAGGCCAGCAGCCACGGCGTCGCGGCGCGCCTTGGCGTCCAGCTTGGACAGGCCCAGCTCGCTTATGCCCCTATGATAGCGTGTGCAAGGTGTGTGCCGGGTGTGCAAGGGGTGGGTGGACGTATGGCAATGCCAACATGAGGTTACCTCATGCTGTTTGCTGCACAGCACTAAAGACGGGTGCGATCGGCAGAAAGCCAGCACCAAAGGTATTAGCCATTGCAAGATCTCTAGTCGCTCAGCCACATGGGAACCCTATGCCAGTCCTGCACCCTCTACCTCAGCTGCCGTCGTGCCACAGCCCTCTTGCTGTCTCCCTGCACCTGCACCACTGTGTGCCCCTTGAACTTTCGTCCGCCTCACATATGTTGTCCGTTGGGCTGCGCCCCTGTTACATACCTGGCCAGGGTCACAAACAGGTCTGCGCGCTCGTGGCCGAACTTGGCATATGCAGACAGCGCCGCAACAACCTCGCTGGTGGGCGCCTTGACGGGTGCCAGGTAGTGGTTGCAGTAGGTAATGGAGTCCGCAACATCATCAAAGAGCTTGGCGTTGAAGTGGCCAAAGTCTGAGAAGGCCTTGATGATCTGAGTGCTTGCAGGGGAGAGGTGCAGCAGGAGTCAGGAAGGGTAGGGCAGCGGTTCAGGGTAATGGCAAGAGTTAGGGGGAACGTCTGGGGCTGGCCTGCTGGGAAGAGACGATGCCTGGCTACCAGCAGGCGGAAGTGACAACGGGATCTAACGATTAAGCTGCGCTCACAACTACCTGCCGCTGTCGTGCAACAAGTCTGCTATGCTGTACCGTAATTGCGTCTGCCGGCGAACATAGGGGTAGCCAGCCCACCCGCAAGATTGGCTGCGTACATCCCATCCTTTGCAAACCCTTGTCTCACCCTTCCATCCCCGCCAATATCCACATAGCCCCAACCCCGTCCCCTGAGCCCAATCTTCCTCCCCGCCGTGTCCTGGTCATCCACCGCTGCCTGCACCCCCTGATGTCCCCTGCCTCCTGCTGTTTCCAGCCACACCGTGCTAGCGAGGTTCCCTGCTTCTCTCATCGTCCGCTGCTATCCACTGCGCTGCCAATGTACCTTGAGCAGCTGCGCGGTGTCGAACTTGGTGAAGTTGTGGCTGATGTTGTGCGCCACGCCTTCAAACAGGTCCTTGTCGTAGTGGTGCACGCTGCAGACACACAAAGCATGTGCAGTGGCGTACTTGCAGTCGGACAGCATGCAGCATGCCTGGCTAGAAGTGCATGCGCAACACTTATGGCCTGCATGCGCACTGCAGGTTAAAATCCCGGAAAGCCCTGCTGCAAGCACCATCCACTCCATACTTCCACTCTGAATCTGCAACTTTTTGACTGCAAGCTGATTGGAGTACTGCTACCCAGAAACACCCCCCACACACACACCTGTGCAGGCCCAGCACCAGGTTGGTGATCTGGTCCTCATCAAAGGAAGCGACCTTGGCCTTAGCAGCGTCAGCCAGCTTCTTGAAGCCTGGAAAGGGAAGGGAGGAGGAAGAAAGGCCAGGGACATGGTGGGCGGCAGCTGCGGAGAATCGAGGGGGGCGAAAGGTGGCAAAGCGGTACCATGCAGGTGGCTATGAGGCGCATTGCTACTTATCCTGCAACCCCCCTGTGCAGAGCCAAGTGAATCCGGCCAAACCCAGCTGCCACTGCGCTAATGGCAAACACGCCCAGGCTGATCCGTGGCCTCCAGCGACGCTCCACATGTCCAGCTGTCGCGGCAGCCCATCATGGCCCCTGCAAGGAACATCCCACTGGCGGTCCGCGCAACTCGGCCCGCTATCAGCAGACCCTGCCTCCTGCTCATACGCTGCTCACCAGCCTGGCTGGTGTAGCCTGACGTGGCCAGCCAGTAGACCCAGTAGGACGGGTCCAGGTCCTCAATCTTCACCAGCATCTCTTCGACAACCACCTTGTCGCCGAAGGAGCTGACCAGGGACTTGACGGCACCGGAGGTGGCAGCACCGACCAGCAGCTTGCCTGCGCGCGTTGCATTCGTTCGGAAAACCAGTTGATACGTTTGCAACTGAGCCATGTCTGCATGCTACCCAGCGCTGTCAGGCTCCAGCTTACCCGTCAGGCTGAGCGCTGTGGTCACCGCCTGGCGAGGAAGCGCGACCAGCGGGGGCATTATCTTGGAGAGCGGAGTCTCGGGCGACGCGCCGCTCATCTGGCGCACCATGGCCGGAGCCAGCGACAGCTGCGAGCGTCAAGACACCATGCATCGCCACGATGGGCATGTTGGGAACTTTGCCTTTCCCATGCACATGGGACCTGCCATGCATGCAACCCATGCATGAGCGCACCTCGCCCTGCTGCATGGCAGCGGCTGCATGCTGGACAGCGCCTGCGTGCAAGCGCGAGGGGGAGGGTGCGATGTAAGCGCGGCGTTGGTGTGCGATCATTGCGTTGATGGCAGTGCGGCCTGCCAGTCTCCTGCTGCAGATTTGCTGATCGTGTGTGCAGCTCCAGCCTCCTGCCGATGGTTATGTATCTGCCATCGTCTGAAACTGCCGATGTGCGCTGCTCCTTTCCCCATCCTGCATTCCTGCCCAACACGCACCAGCCTGCTGCAGCACGCGCGTCGCTGCTCGCCGCATTGCTCCGGTCTCTGCTTGCAGAATCTGCGTTCCTCAGCGATGCATTCCCCGGTTTCACCCATGTGTGGATTTTCGTTTAACAATCCCATTGAACGAAATGCATAGGTGGCTTTCTCTGAACCGACCACTCCTACTGAAACTGACCGGAAAAGACACTGAAATGGTCCGTGGGGCCCCAGCCGACCTGCCCTGTGATTTGGTGCGACTGCATTTCCAGTTGGAGCGCTGCCGACCGTGCTGCCGCGTGGATACCCCCCTGAAGTAAAGCTGGTGTGAAAATCGCTGCCTTTCCATGTGGCGTCGCACGCACAGCACGTCCACAGCACATCAAGGCACAAGTGTCGGTGAACGCTTGCAGCCGAGCACCAACCATGCAGACCACGTGCAGCAAAGGCCATAGCTATGCACCCACCGTCAGCCAATTTATGGTTGGTGCATCATAGGCTTCTGCATCGCACACAAATCTAGGTGAAGCACCAGGGCCTTGCCACTCCTGCTTTGAACGCAGGCAGCGTGCCCGGACCGCTGCTGCTGCGCGCTTCAGCACCCTCGCTGAGCAGGTGCTGCACATCTGTGCGCCGGAGCTGCAGAAACACCTGCATGGCAACACCGTCGGCGCCTTGCGGCTCGTCTGCAAGTCTGCTCGCGCAGCTGTGGACGCCAGCCTGCAGGAGCCGACCCTGTCCTTCAAGGACGATCCGGAGGACTCCTTCGAGCGCGTGCGAGCACCAAGCACCCACCCTGTGCTGCAGCGCCTGCTGGCCGGCTGTGGCAGACTTCGGCCAGCAGTCATCACGCTATCACTGCAAGGCTGCGGGCTGGTGTTGCTGACTGGATGCACCCTTCCACCACATTTGAGGGCGTTGATCTCAAGGACAGCAGGCCTGTATCAGCCTTCCAGCTTCGAAGCTCCAACACTTTTGATCCTCTTTCCTCGCTCCCAGCCATGCTGCAGTGCTTCAATTTCACCAATGTCGCTGTTGGTTGCAGTCAGCACTGCCAGAGCCTGTGCCATGCCCTGATACCGGCGCTGCCTCGGCTGCAGTCACTGACATCCTCGATTCTGAGCGACCTGAAGTACGACGAGCACCTGTGTGGGCTGCGTGGCACCCTGCGGCCTGGGCATGCCACCGGCACCGGGCACGGCAGGGGCGAGGTTGTTCAGGCTGTTCACCGCGCTGAGCACACTGCAGGCCCTGACACGTCTGGAGCTGCAAGGACTGGATGCACTGGATGACACTCGCCCATACGGCAGGGCCCGCTGGGCTGCAGCAGGCGATGCTGAACGTCTAATCAACACAGAAGCAAGGCTGGCGTCCCTCCTGTCGGAGCCCTCGGCGGCATCCCTGCACCACCTGACACGGCTGGAGATGCTATCGCTCGGAATGCCCATGTACAGGGGAGGCGCTCAGCGTCTGGTCCCCGCCCTGCAGCGGCTGGCGCGGCTGAGGTAGCTGGACTTGGGCGGCTGCGTGCTGGGCATGCCGGCTGGTCGAGTGCGTCTCAGTTTTGACGCGGGCCAAGACGAGATTGAGAAGGCCGCAATGGCCCACTCTGGGTTGGGCGCTCTGAGCGGTGCACTGGCGGCGCTGACAGCGCTCACACGCCTTGGGATAGCGCATAACGACGAGCCGTACGTCATCACCGCACCGCCACAATCCATGCCGCAGCTGCTGAGCCTCGATTTGTCCACCAAAGCTTCGGGTGGCTTTCCCGTCAGATGGGTCATGGTGGCGGCAACGCTGCGCCGTTATTCCTCACTTACAAAGCTCATCCTGCGGGACAACCCACGGAGGTCGCATGGCGACAGCACTGCGCTGGTCGAGGCGTTGACGGAGCTCACCAACCTACACACGCTGTGCGTTGGGGGGGGCAGAGGGGGGTCACCGAAGGTTGCAGCCTTCCTGACCCCCGTGCTGCAACACCTGCGGCAGCTGGAGGACTTGTCTTGCGCCCTACGGCGTGCTAAAGACGAATGGTGCAGGTATGATGGCCGTGAACCTTCAGACAGCACGCTGCCCTTCTGATGCGCTGTGGCCGAGCTTACTGCGCTTACCAGGCTGGAACTCAACCGCACACGCAACACTGGCGGTTTTGTCAACCGCATGGCACAGGTGGGTTGGATAGATGGATGGATGGAGCATATTGCAGTCTACGCGGTGCTGCAATAGTGCATGAGACCCCAAACCTTCGTGGGGCATGGTCAGGCAGGCCCAAGATCTGCTGCCTGAACCTCACAGGATCCACACCGCTTTGCTTTCCACATGCCTCCTGATGTTGCACCTGCCACTTGAACACTGTAGGTGCTGCCCCGGCTCACTCACCTGCAGCACTTGGACATCAGCAACAACGACCTGGACGACCGCGATGCCTCTGCCCTGGCCCCTGTCCTCGGGCACCTGGTCAGACTCAAGGAGCTGCAGGCAGGCAACAGGCTTTGGGGGGCCAGGGGCATGGGAGCGCTGCGCAGGTCTGTCGCACCGCTAACGCGGCTGCAAGTGCTGGTGCAAGAGGGTGAGGCGACCGGGTTACTCGACAAATACCTCTACGGGGATGTGGAGGGCTGGCCATACATGCATGACGGCTTCTCCTCAGAGGAAACAATTTCACGTGATGACTGGTCTTCAGAGGATGTGGGTAGCTCAGCCTGTTCGCAGGAGCAGCGATGGGAGGGAGGGGAGGTAACGCCGACTCGACTTCAACGCCTGGTGCCAGTGCTGTGCCAGCTGGGGAGGTTGCTGTGAAGAGGGATATCCAGTTGTTGAAGCAGTGCTGCCTAGCCTGGACTGGCTGTTCATGTAGTGCTGCCACTGTGTGGTTTGCGGGTGTGGTGCTGCACTTGAGTGTGCAGTGTGCAGCAGCAGTTGTAGCAAGTGTTGGATGTCACTACTTTTAAGCCGCTGCGGCAAGACATGCGAATGGCGCAAAGCGCAGGTGGGAGGTGGATCAGGGCAGTTCATGATGCAACATTCCTGTTGTTCTGGTGCCTTCAGGTGCAGGCTGTCTAGCCAGCACCTACCTACCCTGGTCCTCAGCGCCTGGCGTCCACTGAATAGTGCACTGCAGTCACAACCCCAGGAAAATTTCTGTATCACCACCCCCATCCATAAATGCAGGAGCTTACACTGAGCAGCTTAAACAGCAGGCGTAGGCTGTGTATGACCCCATGTCTCACCCTGACCAAGGTATGTATTTTGATGTTGATCAAATACGTGCTGCACATGCGCTGAAATCGCAGCGCAAGCGCATATCGAGTCCATACAGTTTTACCACGCTGGATGCACGCAGCCAGAGCAGCATGTGCTAAAAACGAATAAACACAACCGTTCACACGCAACATGTGCAACTGTGTGTTACGCCACTTGCTCCGGCCACTTTGATGGCTCAGCCCTCACCAGCAGATGAAGCTGGTCGCTTTGCCGTGGGCCACTTCTGGTCTATGTTGGATGACTTTGTGTCTGTGGTGGATCCTCCACCAAATTG
>JAWZTI010000009.1:89256-153185 GCA_039880955.1 Chlamydomonas urium | reverse complement strand
CCCAGCCTGCACTGCTGCCCCAGCCTGCACTGCTGCCCCAGCCTGCACTGCTGCCCCAGCCTGCACTGCTGCCCCAGCCTGCACTGCTGCCCCAGCCTGCACTGCTGCCCCAGCCTGCACTGCTGCCCCAGCCTGCAGCGCGTCGGGTCTGCTGACAGTCGCATCCACGTCCAGGGGCTGATGCTCACTGCGGGCCTGCAGGTGGCTGGCGCGATCTTGCAGCGCAGCATCTGCGCCACTTGCGACGTGCTCCTGACCAGCCACCGCAGGCACCCTGACCTGGTCAGACAACCCTGATGGCCTCAGCATGCCTCTGCCGTCCCTGTCGCTGCTGGCACGCGTGAACCTGCCGCTGGAGCGGTTGCTGGAGCTGGCAGACACCAAGCCCCGCGTCAGCTGGATGACGGTGTTGGCTGCAATCGTGGCGCCACGACCGCCGCGGCGGCCGTCGCCGTCGCTGCCGCGGTGCCCCAGGCGTGTCTCCTCACCCTGCTGTGTCGAGGCCGAGCGCACCCACGGTGCCAGGCTTCTGGCGCCCTCGCTGCGCGTTCGGGCGAGGTGCATCTGAGCCGCCAGGCGTCGTGCCGGCGACGCCTTGCATTCGCCAGGCCCCGGTGCTCCGTTGACAGGGCCGCCGAGCGGAGAGACTTGTGGGCCGCCGCTGTGCCGCTCTGCTTCCTCATGCCCCGCCCCCCCTCCGCTCAGGGGCTGCCCCGATAGCTTCTGCACTTTGACAGGGACCGGCTGCAGGTCCACGCCGCCGCAAGGCGCTGGGCTGCGGCTTTGGCCTGGTGATGGGGTGGGCGTGCCACTTGCGCAAGTAATCAGGAAAGCAGGTTGTGTAGTGCCCAGGTGCAGTTCTTTGGCGCTCAGCTGAGGCCTGATGGAACGATGGCTGACCCTTTGCCCCAGCCCGCCAAGAGGCGATGTCCTGTCGCCGCCAACTGCTCCCCCTGTCCTGTGCGCCATGCCCGCAGCAGCTGCAGCTGTAGCAGGGGAGTTTTGTTGCTGCTGCTGCTGCTGCTGCTGCTGCTGCCTGCCCCTGTTTTCTGCCCTTGACAGCATGCTATTGACAAAGCTGATCACACCGCTGGCTGCCGCCACTTTGGCCTCGCCAGTGCGCTGAGGAGCATGGAACATGGCATTGCATCGCCACGCCACAGCCTGGCTCTGTATCAGCCCACCGCAAGTGTTGCGGGTGCGTGGTGGCGGCGAGGTGTCATGCCTGACGCTGCCATGTGCACTGTACCAATCCAGGAACGCCGGTGCATGGTCATCCACCTGTGCTACCTGCATGCATGAGGGCAGGGCGTGCGTGGCTTGCCGCATGCACCATAGACCCTACCGTCTCCCCTGCAGACAATGCGTGTGCAGCTCACCTCATCTGCATAGGGAACGGCGCATGGCAGAGCCCGGGCACCTGTAGTGGACAATGATTGGCTTGCAGGATGAGCTTGGTGCACAGGGAAACACGAAGTGGGCACCCTAAGGTGCAGGCTGCATGGTACATGATGCCCTGACTTCTGCTGGCAAGCACTCACCTTGCTGTGGCGCGCTGTCTCTGCTTCCAGGCGCCCATGCTCGCCGTGTCGGTGGCTGCCCGTCGTCAGAAGCCGCGCTGGAAGGCAACAGTGGCGCAGAGGGACGCGAAAGCAGAAGCTCCCGTGCGGTGGGCATGCACAGTTGCCACGCTGTACCTGTGGTCCCTAGTTGAAGCCCCTCCTTGCCTGTTGCCGGGCCACATTAGCTTTGGTTTTAGACATCGCAAGCGCAGGTACGCAGATAGGAGTGCATGCCAACGCGTGGAGCGAAGGCAATGGAAGGTGCTGCATGAAAAGTGTCGGTGACGGTGAATCTGACTCGGGCGATGGGTTGCTGTATCAATGCGTGCCGAGTGCAGCTAAACACACGTCTGCTGCAAACAGAGGACTTGTGCGGGTGCAACAGTGCGTGGATCACTTCGAGCGTATCATATTTACAGCAGCGTTCATGCAACTAAGGTGAAAAAGGACGAATTGCAAGCGCTGGACATGGCACCCTTCCCGCAAATAACCATCCAAATTTTGTCAGAGTCAGGAACAGTGCTTATCTCAGCAACACCACCATTCCCCCCAAGGTTCTGGACCACTACTTGTGGTGTGTGCAAGATATGAACTCATGGATAGCACATTCAACACATCACCAACAACACATGGCTTGCGTATCTCATACAGCATCATCCTTAATTGGGTTCCAACCCGTGACCAGCCC
Source organism: Chlamydomonas urium (assembly GCA_039880955.1). NCBI lineage: Eukaryota > Viridiplantae > Chlorophyta > Chlorophyceae > Chlamydomonadales > Chlamydomonadaceae > Chlamydomonas > Chlamydomonas urium. Next base: position 150,935 of record JAWZTI010000009.1, on the reverse strand, counting down.
CTCCTCCAAGGTGTCCAGCTCGGCCATCTCCTGCGCGCTCAGCTCAAAGCCAAACACATCCAGGTTCTGCGCCTGGCGCTCCGGGTTGACCGACTTGGGCAGCGTCACAAATTCCTTCTGCAGGCTCCACCTGCAACAGCGGGCGGGGCCCAGATGCCACAGTGCGTTAGCGAGGTGCAGGAGAGAGTGGTGCATCAGGTAGCGTCGTTTGAGGTCCTCCTTGAGTACAGGAGCTGAGTCGAGCAACAACCTTGCAAACATGTGAGGCTCATTGACGCAGGCATCATCGACTACTAGCTGTGGTGCAGCGCCCCTGCTCACCGTAGGAGCAGCTGTGCAGTGGTGACGCCCTTCCTGGATGCAAGGCTTGCGAGGCGGGCGTCACTCAGCTTCTCCGCCTTGACCAGGGGAGAGTAGGCCTTGGGGAGGAGGTGCCAGGGAGTCGGAAGATGAGTGAGCTCCAACCACAAGGTATGAATAACAAAGATCATGTTGTTGGTATTATGAGACAAACCAGAGGGCATCGCATGCTTAGGAAACCAGCGCTCACCTCCAGCACGATGCCCTGTGCCTTGCAGTAATCCACCACGTCCCTCCACTGCAGGAAGGGGTGAAGCTCAATCTGGTTCACTGCTGGTCGGATGGTGCAGGTGCTGAACAGCTTCTCCAGGTGAGGGATGCCAAAGTTACTGCAAAAGGGCAGGTGAAGGATGCAGGGCACGTAAGCATGGAGGCACAGCATGCATGAGTACCTGGCTTTGTCAACATCCTGAGACCGCCGCGACAACATGTGCAACCACTGCAATTTGCAATACGGTGCGCCTGAAGGGGCTGGCGTGGCAATGCTGAGCCTGCCGTTTGCTCACCTGACTCCGATGCTCTTGAGTGAACCCTGAAAGAAGAAAAACAAACAATGTATTGGGCATAAGGCGTTAGACCTACTACAGAAGCTTCAAGGGCATAGACATTATCACCAAATACTGCACAGCAAAGAGCCCCAGAATTTTCTGCTAGTTCCTGGCGACAGCCAAATCACGGAGGCTTCTCTCATCAGCACACACCGCCTTGCTTGGAGTGCAACATGAGCAACCCTCACCTTGTTCACTGCGTCTTCCAGAGCCCGCCATGTCTCGGCCCTCGTGGAGGGGTCGCCAGGGCAGTGCAGCAGCATCAGGTCCACCTGGTGGGGTAGGCAAGGACAGGGTGAAGGTCAGGGTCAGGGTCAGGTATACCACCATTGCAGCAACATGGGTGGGAGCTCAGCTCAGAGGTAAGAAACCAGTCCAGAGGCACTCTGCACAGGTACCTGCAGTGTGTACCAGCATTCAGGACTACCCAGTGCACTATGCCTTGAGGTTGGGCGGGCTATGACCAATTAGGCGGCGGCTTCAAAGCAATTGCATACCCCACCCCTCTGCCCATCCTCCCTACCACCCTCACTCCCCCCGTATGGCACTCACATAGTCGAGGCCCAGGCGCTTGACGCTGCCCTCGATGGCCGCGGTGGCGCGCTCGTAACCCCACTCGCTACGCCAGAGCTTGGTGGTGACGAAGACCTCAGCGCGGGGAACGCCGGAGTCACGCACCGCCCTGCCCACGTCCGCCTGTGCAACAAGGTGCGAAGGGTGGCATGAGATGAGTCGCCATCCCCACCAGTCTGGGTTGTGAGCATAAACAACCTGCTTGCCTGCTTGCCTCACTGCTAGTTTGCTCCCTCGCACCTCATTCTGGTAGAACTGCGCCGTGTCAATGTGGCGGTAGCCCAACTGCAAGCAAAGAAACAGGCAGGGCGGACCGAGTTTCATCAACGTCAAATCAGTGATTATTGAGATTGACATGAGCAGCTTGCGAAGAAGTCGCTTGATGCCCAAGCACAAGCAGTCCTGTCGTGCACCTTGATGAGCTACAAAGACTAGCATGCCTTTAGCATTGTCAAAGGCACCCAAACGCATGGCATACCTCCCTCCAACTCCTGTTGTAACTTCTCTGGTCAGGCACCTGGCGCAGCCCTGGTGTCAACATCAAGCCGCTGCTGCCCAACCCCTACCTTGAGTGCGCTGAGCACCGCGCTGTAGGTCTCTTCTCCTGGACCTGACTTGTACACTCCCAGCCCTATGGCGGGGATCCGTGCGCCGCTGTTGAGCAGCACTGATGGAACTGCCGCCATTGGGGAACTGCGGGCCAGAGCTCGGAGAGAGGGACTCAGATGCTGCTGCTGCTGCTGCTGTTGGAGCAGAGGGGAGACAGTGGGCAGCAGGGTGCAAGTTAGTGTTGGGCGACAGCAGCAAGCCTAGTGGCTTGATACTGCATCTGCATCTGACGCATGCATCTCACGGCAACAGTGCTTCCGTCCCCAGGGTGGTGCTTGCGTCTGCTGCCACCGCATGCTGTTGCAGGCACATGCAGAGGTAATGGCAGGTGCTGCTATGAAGCGGAAGGTGGTGTTGCCTACCTTGAAACGCAGTAGCAGGAAACGCAAAGCGACGAACGTGGCGACTCGAGATGGGGTGGCAGCAAATATGGCTTTGATGGCTGTGCACGCGGATAAGGCGATGCGCAACGCGATGGTGCCTCGTGTGCAACGCCACACCACTCGTGGTTCGAGGAAGCTGAACTTATGTGTGCACAATTGTGTACGTAACCAAGTGTCATTCCATCGCGAGTCAGTTCTGATCTAGTGTGTCTGCATGACATAGCTTCCTCACCAGCACTCCTCACCAGCACTGCCAACTTGGACACCGTGAAGGTAGGAGGGAGCATTGTGACCCGGGCGAGAGATTCTGAGCAGAACAAGACACGTGAGGTTTTTTGCAAGTGAAATTACAAGACTTCAAAGCTTGTGTGGGTGCCTCCGACTTGGTGGTGCCACAAAGCGCTAAGATGGCTGGTACAAGAAATCACTCGGTGCTGAATAGCAGCAAGGAAATCAAAACAGTTGTCGGCGTTCACATGGCGCGTAGGCATGCGAAATTGAATGATTGCAAGGACATACTAGGCAAGCGAAACACATCTGTCAAGGTGCTGGTCTTCAAAACACTCACGATCGCTCTGGTCAAATGGTGGATGTTCACAGCCCTGAGGAGTGACCAGGGTCAGTGCATACCTGAAAGCATGGACCTGCAGCTTAACCTGCAACGGCCTGGCCAATGGCATGGCATCATCCAAAAGCTGTGTGCGCATTCTGCTCAAACGGCAAACAGCCCGTGCCCTGCCAGCAACCAGTCGCTCACCATGCAAGGTCCACGCTGCCCAGCACCGGGATTTTACGCCAGATCACTTCAGCGAACAGGGGTCACCGGACTCCATCGCATGCTCCCATCATCCAAGCTTGAGGCAGAGGCAGGCTGCGCTGTGCAGAGAGACTGCCCCTGAAGCCCATGCACCCACACCTGGCTGCAGGTACACGCTCGCGCAGTAAGCGTAAGCCATATGCTTGTCCACTTCTAAACCCAGCTACACCCTGCTCGTGTCATATTTGCCCCAACCAACTAGAGAAGCGGCTCTCACTTGTTAAACACGCATCTCAGTGCTGATCACTTAATTCCCCCTCCATTGCTTTTCCTCCCTTCCCAAGCACCCAGAACCACCACCCAACACGCATATGCAAAAGCACCTCCCCTTGTACGCCGCTTCAGCGTCCCTACTGCTCCAATCGCCCATTCCTCAAGGTAAGGCTACCCAATCCCTGGCTCAGGCAATGATCTGTGTTTAGCGACTCGCCCTGGTGGTGTCTCTGGCCTTGGCCTTGAGGTCCTGCGCTGGTGCCCTGCCTGCCACACATCTGGCCACACAGCGCCGCCCCACAAGGGCCCCTGACTTCAGCCGTCCTCAGAGACACCCCGCCCTGCCACGGGCGCACCTAGTCCTTTCCCAAAGCGAGCCGCGCCGAGTTTTTTTGAACCGCTTCGGGACTGGAGCTAGCGTCTGACATGAGGGGTATCCTTGGCCCCATCGTGGTGATGGACAGTGGCTCCCTGAGCAGTCGGCTACACAGCATGATGACCAGCGGGGTCGCCAGCAGCGACAGCGCCGTCACGCCCAGCAGCAGCTGGTACACCTGAGAGGGAGAAGTGTGGATGGAGGAGGTGTTGAAAGAGCATGGAATCAGGGCGGTAGGCTGGTGTGTGTTGTGGGGCGTATGTGCATGGAACTGTGTGTGGGCAATGCTAAATGTCCTGCTGTGACCACATGCTTCACCCCTTGCCCCTACCCCAGACCCCAGCAACACCGCAGTACGCTCCCACCCCTGTGCCCCGCCATCCTCCCTTCACCATTCAGGCCACCCACGCACACACCTGCGGTGGCAGGATGTTGAGGTGCACCGACGCCGATAGCAGCACGAACGCAAACTCGCCAACATGCGACATGGTGACCCCTATTGCCAGCGACAGGCGCCAGGAGTGACCAAACCATGACACCGTTCCTGCAACCAGCAGGGTCTTGACGGTCATGACGAGGGCAGTGCCGATGGCCAGGACGCGCACGTGCTGAAGGAGGAAGCGCGGGGAGATGATGATGGAGGTGCAGGCGATGAACAGCGCCGTCAGCACCTGCGGGCACCAGGGGAGGGGTTAAGAGCAGAGGCGGAGAATGGACGTGCAGGGAAAGGGACAAGGCGGCGGAGAGTGAAGATGCAAACAGAAGACAATCCACCTAGTACCGACATTGTATTATTTGATAGGCATAAAACACAGCATCAATATCCCACTTTTCCAAGTCTGCACAGCTCTGCGCACACTCTCCCGTTCTGTGTTGTAATCTTCCCAGTGCGCCCTGCCCCGCGCCCCAGCACCCGACCCCACCCAGCCCCACAGACCACTCACGTTGTGCACAGAATCAATGTTGTGGCGAAGCGCATGCTGCAGCTCCTCAGCCAGCCTCGCCACCTCGTTAGCGCGCTCCACCTTGGCCCCCAAACCCCCTCCCCCAAGCAGCGGCACCCCTAGCCCTGCCTCCAGCGCCTCACCCACACTCATCGCCCCTAAACCTGTACCCCCCAGGCTGTCCCCTTTGACCCCCACGGCCGTCCCCCCCGTCCCCGGTGCCACTGCCCCAGCGCCGATGGGGGGCACATGGTGGCGGGAGTAGGTGCTGTGGGCCGCCGCTGCGCCGTATCCCGTTGTCGCCGCCCCTGCACCTGCGTCGCCGCTCGGTGCCGCGCCCCCTCCGCTGACCCCTGCCCCTGCACCCACGGCATGCCGCCGCCCCTGGCTTGCCAGGACAAGTGGCGGCCCGGACAGCGCAGTGGCCGCAGCGCCCGCCGAGCTGACCATGACCCCCCCTAAGAACGCCCCTAATTCCTCGCTGATCCCTGCCCTGCCTCCCGCCCAGGTGCAGGCTAGGCACATGCCGACCAGGACCATTTGGTTGAGCTCGGCTGAACCGTGGCGTACTAACAGGCGCAGAGGCCGTGAAAGAACAACGCGGGCCAGCAGCAGCGACAGCCCACCAAACAGGGCGATGCGCAGCAGCACCTGGGGGCACAAGGACGCAAGGGGTGGGGATGCAGGTGGGGTGCGGCCACAGGGCGGGCAAGGTGTGAGGCTGGTTACGTCCCTCCAGATGGCTTTGAACGGCGTGCACCGGGGCCGTAGCAAGAAGCCACTGAGAACAGCAGCATGCCATGGACATAGAGGCGGTCATGGCTGTGGTGGCATGGTGTAGTGGCGTTGGCAATGCCAGATGCAAGCAGCCCATTCGGTGTGCAAGGGGCACGTAAAGGCGGTAACCACCATCGCTATCATGCCATCCTAGCCACGTGGCCTTCAACACGCCGACATACCCTGCCCCACGTCTGACTGCACCCCTGCGCCCCACCCCATGTTGCCAACCCACACCTTGAAGATGGCCTCCAAAACAAGGGCAGCCTGGTCCATGCCCAGGCTGCTGGCTCTCGCTGCCCCAGCCGCCAGCGCCGCCTCCATCCCCAGCAGCAGCGCCCCGCCATCCTCCCCAGCGGCGAGAGCTGCCGCTTCCGTCGCCGCTGATGCCGCTACCTCCGGCGGCACCGCCGACTCCACGGATACGACGGCCATGCCGGGAGCGGAGCTGGAGATGGCAGCAATGGCCATGGGAGCCTGGGGCTTGAAGATGGGCATGAGGGCGAAGAGAAGGCCGACCCAGATGTCCTGGAGGATGAGGGTGCCGACGGTGATGGTGCCGTACGCGGTGTGCATGCTCCTGTGGCCATGGCAGGTGAGGGCAGTGGTGAATGCAAAGGCGTCTATTACAGTGCCCAGCCCTCAATCTGGTGCCCCTTGCCTGCCCTTCACCCTCGCTGCCCTTAACACACACCTGGTTGCCTCCAAGCACTTGACCACTACGCTGGTGGAGGACATGGCCAGCAGCGCCCCTGTGAACACGCCGGGTGTGACCGGCGAGTCACACATCCAGGCGGAGATAGCCCCCCCCGCCACCATGGCAAGGATGATTTGCAACGATCCGCCTGCAGGTGGTGGGCAGCAGCCAGCAACAACATTCATGCCGTCAGAAAAGCACTGGTATAGCGTCCACTTTGACGTGCAGCTGTGATCAACAGCTGCATGTGCCTGCACCCCTGCCACGCATGTTGTCTGCCCCACCCTTGCTATGGACCCATTTCTAGGACCACATGCTAGCCAGTCCTGTGCAGTACACTGACATTGCGTACATCGTGCGTGCCGCCTGTCCTCGCTCGGCCCTTGTCCCAGCCCAGCCTCCCCTGCTCTCAGCCTGCTGCACTCACCAATGATGCTGACCCCTAGCACGCTGCGAACCTTCGCCAGGTTCAGCTCCATGCCCAAACCGAACAACAGAAGGTAAACTCCCAGCTGAGCAATGGACTCGACTTGGACCAGTTCCTGTGAGGCGGACAACAGGGCAGACGGATGAATAGGGGAGGGGTGCATCCGCAAGACACTGAGCAGCAAAGCCAAAAACGCAAAACACCAGCCAGGGGGCGACAATGCAAGTGAGAAGCAGCAGCAGCAGCAGCAGCAGCGCACGGCTGCAACCCGACGACCCCGCAGCAGCTGCTGTGAAGCGGAGCTCAATCAACCCTTGGCCCACCTCTTTGACCCCACTCAGTTTCAACGCTGTCTCCGCTGCTCACCTCGACCAGCTGCAGCCCTCCTGGCCCCACCATCGCGCCTGCGATGAGGTAGCCATTGATGGTGGGCTGCCCCAGCCCCTCAAACACTGCACCCAGCGTCTGCGCACATGTGACAGTGCAAGCACACGCAGGAGCCCTTCAAACATCGCAGATTCCATGCTGTAAATCCTACGCTGCTGCTGGTGGTTGATGCCACGAGCGCCTACCCAACCCCAACATTGCTGCGTGGACTGCGTGGACATAGCTGAGCTTTCTTTGGCGTGGCTGCCACAAGCATGTCCTCACCGCTGCTGCCACCAGCACCACTGTGAGGTCCGTGACTAGCTGCAAGGTAAACAGCAGGGGGTCAGCAAGCGTCAGTTGAAGCAGCAACAAGCTCCGCACACAGTTCGCTGCAGCAGCGGCCATTCACCAAAAGGGAAATCATTTCTATCCCACTGCTTCTCTTTGCATCAATCATGCAGCAACGTGAGGCCACAGCACACGCACAGGTGCAGCAGAGCGTAGCGCACCTGCGGGTCCAGTGTGAGCACTGCAACATCTGAGCCGGGCCTGGAGAGCACGAACTCGTTGTCATGCTGGTCAATTATCCTGTCAACCTTCTTCTCAATGCTTGCATCCAGGGTGGATGCAGGGCCCGAAGCTTCGGGCGTCTCTCTGTTGGTGCCGTTGGCAGTCCGGGACTCAGTGTCCGCAGCGCCAGCCGCAGCACCACCCGTATTCATTGAGTTGGTGCCACTGATGCGCACCACCGTCTCCAGCTTGCCCGTCTCCTGTGCGTCGCCAGCGGACCCCTGTGCACCGCCTTGGAGGGCAGCAGCGAACGACTCGCCCTTGGACTCGGTGCTGGTGCCATTGCCGAACTCCTGCGCACCCAGACGAGCCGCAGCAAGCGCCAATTGGCTCATGCAGGAGCAGGCAGGCAGCTGCCAGCATGGACGTGGCATGTACCCCATGCACCACTGGTCCGGTGCCTACCTTGATCAACGTCTTATCCACCTCGCGCGCCACCTCCTTTGCCGTCTCTGACACGGCTGCTGCAAGGTCCTGAATCGCGTTGGACTGGTCCGCCTCACTGGGTGGAGAGCGGGCTGTGACGTTGTTGGCCGCTGTGCTAGCGCCTGAGACCTGCACATCCGACAGCTTGACGACGGGCCCTGACACGTCCTGATCGTCGGCACGCAGCACAACTGGTGCCGAGCAGGCAAGGGCCAGCACTAGCACGGCCAGCACTCGTCTGAACCTCATTTCCCTCAACATTCCCTACAAACCCTATACTTTGACAATGTGCTGCGACATGTCTTGCTGCTTGGTGCTACCTACGTAGCCGCATGCGCAGGGGTGAGTTTACAGCGAACTCGTTCATACATTTGGGGCTGAGTGTGGCCAGTGCGTTACTTCCAGACTCAGCGGCTTCGAGCACAGGCACGTCAGGGTGCTTCAGCAGTGCTTGTCTGTGGTTGCTTAACGCATCATCTAGCCTGCAGCAGCTTGAAAAGGCAGTTTCTCTGCCGACCCAGGCACAGCGGCAGCGCAACTGGGCACGTATACGCTTATTCGCGCACATAAGCAATCGCTCAGCAGCGGAGAGCAACGGCACTAGCCCCTCTAAGGGGGCCCGCTACTTCGCGCGCAACACCTGGGCTCAATTAGCAGAGGACCGCAGGAAGAGCAGCGGAGCACAGTGAGCAGCAGGCTTGGCAGATATGGAGGAGACGGGCTCAGTGCAGTCGGAAACGCTGTGAGTGGGCAAGGGCATGCACCATGGCATGCACCACGGCACAGCTTCAGCGCAATTGATGGAACCAGGGCTCGCCTGCACGCCATGCACCGAAACTCACATTCCTGTGCATGCGCCCCTGCGCAGGGAGGCGTCGTCCAACCCCTTCAACGTTCCAGGCGATGAGGAGATTTTCAGGCACCGCGAGGAGGACAAGGCGAGGAAGGCGGAGGCTCGATTGACAGCGCTGTCAGCACCCGTGGCAGACAAATCGACCTTCGCGTCACGCATGCAAGCCACCACCACTTCAGAAGCAAGAGAAATGCTGCGCAAGCTGCGGCCACCGCCAGGTGCGCATGGCAGTGCTCAGCAGTTGGATATGAGCCTTCCTGTTGTCCATGCAGCGGGTAGGCTTGCACAGGGGACTGCGCACCAGCCTGTGGCTGCATGCACGCAGCAGCAACAATCCATGGCATATGCAAGACCATATCGCTCCAAATGCAACTGTGCGCAGGGGCGACGAAAGGGCAGCAGACGCTGGCAGACGCATCACTGACGCCGGAGCTTCGGAAAGAAAAGGAAAACATGGCAGATTTCATTGCCAAGAAGCGCGAGATCTTCCTGCTTCAAATGAGCTTAGACACAAAGCGTGCAGAGATCAAAAAGCTGGATGAAAGGGCACGGCAGCGCGAGGAGGCGCTGAAGAAGAGTGAGCAGATGCTGGAGGAGGACGCGCTGCGCTTTGATGCTTTCCTGAAAGAGAACGATGAGAAGGTCCAGGAGGCGATCAAGCGCGCAGAGGTGGAGGCAAAGGCCAAGCAGGACAAGGTGCGCGGCTGCATGGGGCAGGTGGGGAGGCGCGGCGTTGGGTGCAGTTGAGCAAGTGATGTTGTTGCTCGAAAAGGATGAAGAGCTTGGGCGAAGGGGACTGAGCTCTGGGTTTGATCAGGTGCGCAGTGGGTGGTAGTACAGTCTGAGAGGGTAAAGGGCAGTACAGTCTAAGAGGGTGAAGGGTTCAACAAACGTCGGGCCAGGCTGCCCTGGGCCGTGGGCAAGCAGCAGGGCAGCCATAGGGGTCGCTGCGGTGTCGCAGCTCCTTCCCCATCTGACTAGTCCTGTACTCTTACCCCGCTGCTGTGCTGCAGGTGCTTGAGATCAAGCGGCTAAACACCGCCATTGCGGCGCTGCGCAGCGAGATGAACAAGTACGAGGAGCAGCTGGAAGACTGCCGCAAGTTCAAGGAGTTCCTGGACAGCATCACGCCCTCAGGTGGGTAGGAAGACGGCGACTGCTGTTGATCATACGGCATGGGCTGTGTCATTGCTGAGGAGTGAGGTTGCCAAGGAGGAGGGGGGTTGGCCGGGGTCAACGGGGAATCGCCAGCTTCTTATCAACTCCAAGGAGAAATTGAGTAGAGGCCGGCGGTGTGCACTAGTTGCGTCCAACAGCCTGCAGCCAGGAGTACCCTTTGATTGCGAAGCGGTGCACGTCACAACTGCGCCTTACAACTGCATCTCACAAGTGCGGCCTGCTGCCCTGCTGCTCCTGGTGTGCACCCTGCTCAGAATGGTTTGAGGCCCAGGCAAACAAGCTGCAGCAGCGGAAGGACGCCATGCTGGCAGAATGGCAGGCACAGTGTGACGAGGTGCGTAAGCGCAAGGAGGCGGCACAGGCGATGCGCGCCAAGGCGGAGCTGGACTACGCCAACGCCCGCACGCAGCAGGAGTTTGAGCGCTCAGAGAGGGCGCTCAAGGATGCGATTGCGGCGCTCAAGGAGGTGAGCACTGGACCAGGTGTTGCAAGGTGGGGTGAGGTTGGAGCAGCGGGGTCATGGGGAGTGGCTTGCACAGGTTATCGGAGAGGGGAAGCCGTGATGTGCTACCAGAAATGTAGGGTATGGTATGCCAGCGCTTGGCCAGGTTTGTCCCTCCGCCTCACCCGTCCTCCCCCCTCTGCCCCCCGCCCCTCGATGTGCGCAGGCGGTCAAGGAGAAGGAGCCGCCAGCGCCCGACCTCAACTTCCAGGCCAACCCCGACGACCAGGAGATGTACTTCAAGGACCCCCACCAGCTTCTAGCTGTGTACCAGGAGCTGGAGGAGAGCAACCTGTTCTACATCCAGAACGCGCAGGAGACGGAGGAGGCGCTGGAGGAGCTGAGGGCCAAGATGAGGGACACCAAGGCTAAGATGGACGGGGAGGTGGACAGCCTTTCCGGGCAGGTGGCAACGCTGAAGGCTGCGATTGACGCCGCTAAGGGCAAGAGCACGCGGCTGAAGGAGCGCACGATTGAGAACGTCGGCGCGCTGACGCTGTCGATGGGCGGCATGGCCGGCAGCGGCAACGGCACCGCCGCCATCAGTCTGGATCAACTGACGTCAAAGGTGGCGGAGGTGTATGTGCGGGGCGGTTTTGACGCCGATGCCTCGGTCGGCACGCTGCAGATGCTGACCAATATTGAATCCAAGCTTGAGGAGTTCCTCATTGCCATCGACGCCATGCCCGCGGACTTTGTGGACTCGATCGAAAAGGCGAGGGAGAAGGAGCGCAGGAGGGTGGCGAGGGATGAGAAGCTGGCGAGCCAGCAGCGGGAGCACGAGGAGCGGCTGCAGCGCAGCTTGGAGCGTGCATCCGCGCCCGTGTTCAAGAAGGTCGGCAAGCCCGTCATGGCCCGCAGCGCACCGCTGAAGAAGAAGCAGGTGGTGCAGGAGGACAGCCGCAACGACGAGGAGGCGGAGCTGGAGGCGTATCTGGCTCAGGACATGCTATGAGCAGGGGCCTGCGTTCAGCAGCATTAGCCGTCAGGGCAATAGGTACTGCAGGAGTTAAGTGAGGAAGGTTCGCTCAGCTCATCACCTGGTGCGAGGGGCCTGCGCCCTGGCCAAGAGCAGGGGCTGGGAGTGACGGTACCTGGCTGCAAGGAATGCCGAACGGTGAGCGAGGTGACAAAGCTTTGCCGCGGAGTGTGCTGAGTAAGCGCACTTGTGTCAACAAGGCAGCATTGATGTCACTGGACGCTTGGCGCTTCTCTAATGCTCGCTTGCCTGCCGCTTACACGCCACAACAGACAGAACTTGCTGTGCTGATTGACAAGCTTTGTACGAGACCATGCAGATTGCAGATGCAGCTCTAGACATGCTGAGCTTGTAAGTGGTGGCGACCGCTGGTCTCATCATGAGCGTCTGGCAAAGCCCTCGAGGGTTAAAGTTCAAATCCCCCCACACCCGAAAGTTCGAAGTTGGCCCCTACAGATCACAGCACCATCGAGCACATCGCAGCTACTGCACGCAAGACAGCCACCCGTCTGTAACGCAGGCACAGGCACTGCAGCTGCTGCTTCGCCTTGTGCGCCGGCAAGCATCACAGCAAGTGCAACCCGCCATGGCAGGCGCAGGCGAGGATGCGGCGTCCCTGAAGGACCAGGCTAACGCCGCGTTCAAGGAGCAGCAGTATCTGAGAGCAGCGGTGCTTTACACCAAGGCGATCAAGCTGGACCCACAGAACGCAGTGCTGTTCAGGTGAGCAGGGCACCATGCAGCAGGCATCATGCATGCGTCTGCATGGAGAAGTGCATGATGCCGTACTGGTGATGGTGGGAGGTGGGCTGCCGCTGGGGGGGGGGNGGCTACTGGTTGGGTATCAGGCTGGCAACCAGCGCCCTGTTGAAGTTTCTGACCTTTTGTGGGTGGTCGTCAGGGTGCCTCGCACACACAGGCACTTGGTGGAGATCTCAGTCCGCACCGGCTTCCGCTATGCTGATCTCACTGCTCAGCATTGTGGCAGCGTCGTATGTCAGTGCACCCTCACCACACACTCGCTGGCCCCAGCGCTTGACTTGACGCCTGCTGCCCCCGCACCTGCACAGCAACCGCAGCACCGCCCTGCTGAAGCTGAAGAAGGTGAACAAGGCGCTGGAGGATGCGGACGAGGTGATCAAGCTCAGGCCCGACTGGGACAAGGGCTACTTCCGCAAGGCTGCGGTGTGCGAGGAGCAGGGGCAGCTGGAACAGGTGCGGAATGGGGTACGGGGCTGTGGGTGAGGAGCAGGGGCAGCTGCAGCAAGAGTCGTGAGGTGTTGGTTGCAGAGACAAAGCGAAGGACAGCTGCGGTGATTGAGGACTAGAGGGGCAGCTGTAGCAGGTGCAGCAAGCGGTGTGGGTATTGGGGACAGGGGTGGAGGGCATAATGCGCCGGGCCGTGTGTTGAGAGCAGGCGCAGCAGGTGCGGATGCGGGCGTTTGGGTGAGGGCCAAGCTGTGCGTGGGGTGCATTGTGCGGTGAGGCGTGAACGCAAGTGGGGCACCTTTGCATAATGCCCGCTCTGAGTCTTGTGGCTCCCTCCTGCACCCACGCGACCGCTACCCATACTCCCGCTGCCCCCCATCACCGCCCACCCAGGCTCTTCAGCAGTACAAGCAATGCCTTGCAAAGAGCAGCGAAGGCGCTAACAGGGAGGTGGCAGCGAAGGTTCGGGCCCTGCAGAAGAAGTTGGGACTGCCAGTCAAGACTGCCACCAGCGCAACAGCAGGCGCAACAACGGGCGCAGCAACGGGTGGAACAGCAGCGGCAACGTCGACAGGCAAAGCAGAGCCTTCCACGGCACAGGCGGCAGGGGCGGCAGGGTCAGCAGGCGCGGGGCCAGTGGCGGCGGCGGCGGCGGCGGTGCAGGCAGAGCCCTCACAGCCGCGCCAGGCCAGTCAAGATGACCTGGCAAAGGACTTGGGCAGCCCAGAGGTGAGGCATGGGTTGCTGGTAAGTTGGCGGCACTGCGGAAGAGTAGGTAAAGAGGTCTGCTCATATAGCTGGGCTCTTCCCATTGACAGGATGCCAGTGCCATCATCCGCATTTGGATCTGTGGGCAAGGCATGGGGGGTTCAGCTTCCTGTCCTTAGCAAAAGTGACCTGAGCAAGTGTGACCTGAGCTGCCTGGGGTGGGTGCGGTGCCGACGTGTCAAGACTGAGGCCGAGGCTGAACTGAGCCTCCACACACGGTTCATGGCCCCTCGACCTTGCCCACCTTCATCAGCTTTGCATCCTGTATGCACTCCCAGCAAAACTTCGGTGCTGCGACCCCTACCCTTGTCTCCTCTGTGCTCAGATTGTGGCATTCTTGCAAGAGCACCTTGAGATTCTGGCAGCGGACCTGCAGGAAAGCAGCGATGGCGCTACGCAGGCACCCACCGTGCACTTCATACCAGGTAGGGGTATCGAAACAAGTGTGGGGCTGCCACGATGGCAAAAGTCACCTCCGCCCCATCTCGAAAAGAGCATGAGCTGACCGCTGTCTGTCTGTGCGTCTGCTTGGCGCACCCCAGGTATAACACGTGGCTCACCCTTGCCATGCCTTGGGCTTGATGAGCTACTACCTGCTTGCCACCCGCCTCTGAACCCCACCTGCCTCCTTCCGAGGCCTGCCTGTCTCATGCACGCCACCGCCCTGTCCCTTGCTAGTTGCCTAGTCAGCGCTGCCTGTGCCCACCCATTGTTCACAGGCTCGCCAGAGGAACCTTTTGAGGAGCACGAGACACACATCAGGGGAGCGGCTGCCTTTGACAGCCCAGAGACACTTGCAGGTGTGTGTGGGGAGTTCGACGAGGTGAGATATGAAGGTTGCAGGGGCCAGATGTGAAGGCTGCAGGGGCGAGAGGCAACCTCTTGATGGAGGAAGAGGCGCCGGGTGCGTCGCCAGTGGAAAGCGACAGAGCCGGGTGACGTTCCTTTGCTCAGCGTTCACCCCGTGTGCGTTGTGCGTGTAGCAATGCTCTCACGCCACTCCGCCCTCCGCCCCTGGCTTGCCGTACGCAGGGTTTGTTGACTTTGTGAGGAGCGTCGGGCAGCGCCTGGACGCAACAGCGGTCCTGTCCATCACACCCAAGTCACTGGTGGCGTTCCCCAAGGTGCGTTTGGTGCGGGGGGGTGGGGGGGGCAAGGTTGAGAAGGCAGCGTTGAGGGACATCTCCTTGCATTTGGCTGATGGGGAGAGCCATGAACATCACAGACCAGCAGAGGTCCTGTCACAAATGAGCGCCTATGTGTTGCTGGCATGTGAAACCATATCAGAACTGGGCAAGGGCTTGCGTGCAGGAATGTGCTGAATTCTCACCTGGTCGTCATAAGCAGCTGGGCTTGTCACGCGCATCTCGCTCTCCTACCTCTGCCGCCACCCCCACAACTGCAGACGTGGAGCAAGCCCGGCTGGCCATGCGGGCCTGGCGACGGCGCCCTGGTGCAGCTGGAGGTGCGGCAGCCGGTGCGGCTCAAGCGCCTCTTCTTCTTTGACTTTGGGAAGGCCAATGCCACACAGGGGCAGCTGCACGGGCTGGATCCAGAACGGTTTGCGCTGCTGCCTACGCTGCTGAGATGATGGAGGATGAAGCAGGTCCTATGCTGCTGAGATTACCTGTTCAGGACAGGCTGTTACCTGTATTTATGGGTTGTACTTGCTTGCCTTACTTTACCTTGGCAAAGGCCGGTAGGCTTGAGGCTGTCAACAGTTAGCAGGCCGGATGCGGTGAATATTATGTCCCTGATGATGAGTATGTGCCCTATGTCTGTCCAACAGCATTGCAACACATCACCATCAACAAGTGTGGCAGCGTTGCAGCAAGGGTTAAACTGCTGCCAGGCTCTAGCAAGGCTTCGACGCCAACCTCACACAAGGCTGCATCATGGGCTGCTGCTGATCTGACAATCGCGCCGATTTGCATTTTACTCCATCCTCGCTGTGCGCTGCACTGGTAGCTGTATGGGTAGATGGAGAATGTTACAATCTACGGTGGTACATAAGAACGCTACTTTAACAGATGGGATCAAGGAGGCCAAAGCACCACAATAGCCTAGGTTGGACTGCAGTGGCTGCGGGTTGTGCGCGGGTTGGGTTTATTGGAGCTGGGCGCGGGTGTGGGGCGCAAATTCTTTGGCGCAATGGTGCTGCAGCCTGGCTGTCGGCTGTCCCTGTACTGCTACGCTACTGCAGCGTGTGCCATGGCAGCCGCAGCTGCAGTGGTGCCGGCACTGATGGCCTGCGACACCTGCGCGAGCATGCGATAGCCTGAACGCCAGAAGTTTGCCTGGTGACCAGTCACACCATCAAATTTCAAACCGCCCTGTGCACAAGGGGCACAAGCCCTCTGCATGAGCAGCATGTCACATGGCGCATGTGTGGCAACGGCACACGAGCTTACCTCGCCTGCCTCTGAGGTAATAAGCACCGCTTCAGTGACTGACTAACTGCCAGCAGTGAAAGACTCTGCAAGTATGAAATTCATCAACGAGCTCGTGAGCTGTCGAAGCTCACAACACGCACTGGCAGTCAGGCTGACCACGTCCCTTTGAGAGCCCTCGAGGTGTGAGCTTGGATGCAGGCTCCAGATGGCGCTGATGAGACACCATAGCTTTGCCAGAGCTGCCGTGCACATGCCTAATGCCAGATGTCTCACACGGACTGCAAAAGTGTGTCACAGGGCATCAAATGCCTGAAACCTTGGCCACTGGAACATAAAGGACAGGTTAGCCTCTGCAAACATATTTGTAGCCGCCATGCAGTCACGCAAAACGAGCCGACTGTCAATTGATTATTAGCGGTATCATACTTCATACACGAAACAGTCACCAGCACGCATTATGAACGGTGGCCTGGAGCCACCACCTGGGCACTTGCCTTCACGAGAAGCCTTGCCACCCCATCAATAGAGCTTCAGTAAACACAGTCGTGTGGCGTGGTTTGATTGCACGCATATGCGATGCATCGCATGCTGTTCAAGGATGTCCTGCTAGAGCTACCAACACAGCCGCTTCAATCATACTAAAGCGTCGATCGTACACCGGTATGGCAAGTGCAGGTTCTTGTGCTACTTATTCACAGCTGCGCTCCCTTGAACTCTGGATCTGGCTGCTAGCAGTCAAGCGCTTGACAGGGTGCTTTATGAGTTGTGCCTCCACCCACCTCTGTGCAACTCGCCGGTGTGAGGATCCCCGTTAATGAGAGGGTCAAGTTGGGGATTCAGGCTGAATTCGCCACCACTTTCCGGCCAGGTGCTTCTAATGTATGTACGCTAGACTGGCTTACACGAAGGTGGTGCTTTCCTGCAGCCCTCCTGCCGAGTTGCCGCCAGTGGCGGTGCCGCTGACAGCCAGCGACCCACCAACGACAGCGACGCTGCCGCCCGTCATGGCAGCGTATTTCCCAGAACCCATGGCGTCTCCCAGCAGCGTCACGTTGACGCCTGATGCCATGATGCCACCACCGGAGCCTGCGGAGGCACGGTTGCGGCTGACTTCACAAACTGTCAGTTGCAGCATGAAGGCACCCGCCAAGCCGGAAGCACCGAGCCCCAGGCCGGAGTACACCGCACAGCCCGCCGTGCCCTGGTTGCTGTCCAGGGACGAGGCATTGAAGGTGGTGTTGCAGCTGCTGGCGGCGACGGCGCCGCTAAAGCCAGATGCAGAGTTGTTGGCGAAGGAGGAGCTGTAGGTGTTGAAGGAGCCGACGCAATCCAGCGCCGCCACGGCGCCGCCTGCCGAGGCGGTGTTGGAGGCCAAGGCGCTGCCGCTCAGCACCAGGGCCGTGCCCTGAGCCATGATGGCACCACCTGGGCTGCCCGCGCGGTTGGTGGTGAGGTTGGAGTCGATGACAAAGGTAATGACGCCGGTGAGGCCGGCCATGCGAGGGGTAAAGTAAGGGGCGTAGGACTGCCTGGCCGCCACTGAATTATCCTCCATGTACGACAGCATATCCTCCAGGGTTGGCGTTCCAAGGCTGGAGTAGTTGTCAAGCATGCCGACGAGCGTCGCCTCGCCTGGCGGGGCATACAGGTTGGGGTATGGGGCCGCGCCGTGTGCCTGCTCGATGGCCAGGACGCCGCCAGACGCGCAGGCGGTGTTGTTCTGACAGGCGCAGCGAGAGATGTACAGCGTGCCGGGCGACGCCTGTACAGGCAAGCAGCCGGGGTGGGGGAGTGGGGCATTCGACGGGCAGGCATTGGTTGCAGGCATTGGCTTGTGAGCAGCTCTTCAGCATTGCCTGAGCCAGCGTTGCTTCAGCAGGCGACGCAAACGACAGGAGCTGAGGCCAGTTCCCTGAGCATGAGCCATTGGGTGCACACCATCCCGTGGGCTGGCCAGCGTAGCCAGTGCACCTCACTGGGCAATGCAGGACACCCAGCCCACGCTGGCACATGCAAGCTCAGGCAGACAGGACAGCGCACCTTGACAGCGCCGCCGTAGCCAGCCTCTGCAGTGTTGTCCTGGAAGCAGGCGGAGTACAGCAGCATCCATGAATTCTCCATGCTGCATGGTGCATGAAAGCACGTGGGTCAGGTCCTCAAATGGTGGTTTTGAGGGGAGAGGTTGCATTCACGTGGAGAGCAGGTGTGGTGCTTGAGCAAAGCTGGCAACTCCAGGTGCCGCACAAGTCGGGCAGGCAGGTTAAAAGATAGCCTCGTGGTGTTTTGCAGACATGTGCAGCAGATGCGCAATGCCAGCAGCGCAGCCAACAGGCCTTTTGTCAGGGCATCGGGGGCAGGTGGCAGCCCTCACCTGATTGCGCCGGCGTCGCCAGTGCTTGCATTGTTGGCGACAAAGGCGCTGTTAGCAACGACAGCAGAGTGGATGAGGCGGGTGGCGACGGCGCCGGCGCTGCCTGCCACGTTGCCTTGCATCGTTGAGTTGACGAGCGCCAGGGTGCGCAGCTGCTCCGCGAAGATGGCGCCGCCTGCTCCCTGCTTGGCGCTGTTCTCGTTGAACGTTCAGGTGTCGAGGCTGTCATGGAAGGTTAGCTGACAATAGCTGCCCACTCTGAGGGGCCCGACAGGTAGACGGCGCCCGCCCCGTCCTCGCGCTTTTGGCATCGAAGTTGCAGCGCGTGATGTCGACCTTCGAGTCGCCCTCCCACCACAGGTTGTACGTGACATCGTCCACTGACAGCGCGCCACCCATGTAGGCAGTGTTCTTGGAGAAGTTGCAAGAGTTCACCTGCCAGTCGGCAGCAAGGGGGGGACAGTGGCGTCGCAGGCCTGTCAAGCACTAGGCTACCGCAGTCCAAGCTCCCTGTGGTATCTTCAGCGTCGCCTGATATGCTTCAGCCCTCCCATTCCAATGAGCTCTTTATATCCATATACAGTATGAGGGGGAAACCAAGATCGCCACTTCTGCGTCAGACCTACACCAGCCTCCAACCCCTGCGTCCCTTGCCTCACCCAGATGCGGGGCGTCACTTGTGACTCTGTGCGTGAGCCAGGCGTGAAGGTGTGGTTGACGTCAACATGCGCGGCACCACCCATACCGAGGAAACCGCTCCAGGGCAGCGGGTTGGCGGTGTTGTTGAAGAAGTGACTGTTGGCAGCGGTGAAATCGATGGGGCTGATTGCATACACCTGTCAGCAGCCCGGGGAGGGGGGGGGTCGGCAGGGGATAGGTCGGGAAGGAGGTCAGCTCAGATTACTCAGATCATTTCAAAAGGATGAATAGTTCAACAGCTGTGACACGCAGTGACATGCTCCTACGCCTAAGCCAGGCCTGGCGAGCAGCGCTTCGCCTGTTGAGGCGCCATGCTTGAAAGCCTGTGCCTTTCGCGTCCGCCGCAGGTACCGCAGGAGCACAGCGGCACTCACCGCGCCGCCTCGGTATCCAAACTCGTCCATGACCCTGTGGTAGTAGGGCTCGCTGTAGACGATCTGGTTGTGGCGAACGTGCTGTTGACGATGGCCGTGTTGCACTGGCACCCCACGAACACAGCGCCTCCCTTGATGTACGCCTGGTTGCCGCTGAAGTGCAGCGCTGGATCGTGATGTTTGTGTTGGGGCTGCCGTGGGCAGCATCAGGGAGTGCACTGAGGCCTGAACCTCCAGTGTGCAGTTGGCGGCACCGGCGGTGCAGGGCGAGTTGGGGGCGTATGAGACGCTCAGTAGGGCAGCAGTGCGTGCAGTCAGGGTGAGATACCGGGTGCTGCCGGCCCTCATTGAGCTGTCTGCACAGGGTTGTACCATCCAAGGGTGTCAGGAGGTACAGGAGATGCAGAAGAGCTGTGTGTTAGGCATGCAGCGCTGCCTTAGCATCACTCTTTGCGCTGAATGAGCAATTTCAGGCTTGGCCGCCAGCAGGCGTGCCATGTATGCCATGCATGCGATTCTTAGTTGTCTTGTTTGCGCAACCAGCCTGCCATTCCAGCGGTGGAACATTGTGTGGTTTACTGCCCTGGAAGCATGCGCCACTAACACCGGCGTGTGCGCTCCAGTGCAGTTCAGCAACGAGGTGTAGTCGCTGCTGGTGGCGTTGCTGGTCATGATAAGCTGGCAGCGCGTCAAGTCAGCTTAAGCGGATGCCACCGCAGCCAGGGCAAAGGTCAATAGGGCGCGGCACAAGTTGCCCCACATCCGCACTTGCAAGGGCCGCCCCGTGGTTTAGCCGAAGGGTGGGTTTGGGGAGGGGGAATGCACCGAGCACGCCCGCAATTTCAGGAAGGAAGTCGGGTGCGAGCAGTGTGGGGCAAGTGCAAAAGCGGTTAGGCACGACCGAGAGTCACTCACTGTGTAAGTGCAGCCAACTACAGCCACACGGTGAGCTATGCGTGTTGTAGCAGGATATGTAAGCCAATGTCAGTGCTAGCACAGCCTATGACACACGTGAGGGGAACGGGGAAGGTGACTAGGTGAGTGAGTAGTGTCTGTCACATGCTCAGTCCAGCAGTTTCACCTCAGTGCGTCATGGTCCATGGCAGGGGACCCATGAATCATAGGTCCCCTGCCCAGCAGCTGCAAGGCTTGTGCAATATATGCATCACGCTGCACAATTTACGCAGTTCTGTTTAGGCGAGCGCATGCGCCTGGCGGAGGGTGCTTAGTAAAGCAGCCCTGGCTTGCCAAGTGGCAGAAGTGGTACAACGACACATGTGCAGAGGCAAGCTCTAAAAGAAGCTCAGCTCAGCGTGCCAAGCTAACATGAGCAATCTGGACAGGTGACGGCACCTGCAGCTTGAGGCACCCGCAACATGCTTTGCGCGCAGGGGAACGTAACACATCAAGCAGAATGATCGCCCATTAGTGACAGGCAAAGGGACGGATGCAGGGACACCTGAGTATTAGCAAGGTGGCCAAAAACACATCCTTGAAAGGCACCAGCCGAAGCCGCGTCAGCCCGCCAGCCAGGTGCAGGGCAAAGCGCAGCCTGGCACATTACACGCTGATGGGACTAGGCAGCGCAGCTGACTATGCAAGCAAGCCGGCTGCCTGATGCAGCCCTCCAGCCTAAGGGAGATTCTTAGGGGGGGGGACGTGCGTTCAAGCGCAAGTGGCGTGTCACAGTTCAGTTCAGGGACCGCTGGCGCACCCTCTGGTCTAGGCAGACGGACAGATGATGTGGATGCAGGCAGCAACGGCAAAGATCACGCAGCACAGGACGCCGGAATGACCACAACTTCCAGGAGACAGTTGTAAGCCATGCAAGCATGGGCCAAGGATGCAACAGATAACAATCTGCTGGTGGCGGTGCACCGAATCACGCAACACACCGCGTGTTCAGGTCACGTGATCCGCGTGGTGAAGCTGAGTCATGGTGCTGAACTAGCTTGAACAGAATTCTACAACGCACCAGCCAGGCTAGGGTCACATTTGTTTGCTCGGCCAAGGCAGGAAAATGAACATAACTTGCTGGCTTACCGACGGGATGGTGAGCAGGCATGCCAAGGTGTCACCACTGCAGCAGGGAGTGTGAGCACCCATGGTACCTGAAGGTATGTGCCGTGAATGTGATGCCTCGTGAGTCTGCAGGAGTGAGCTCGGCTGTGAGCTTGGCCACGTTGAAGTCAGCACCAGCACCTGACACAGTGCCCTTTGTACCCCTTGAGGTCCAGTGGGTGCTTCACCTGTCCGCCCCGGTGCACACTGGGATTGGGAATATTGCGATGCCATCGCATGCATGGCAGAAAAGGTGCGCATGCATACCTTCACAGTCCACTGGCATGATCAGCCATGCCTGGGCGCAAGGCTTATCCATCGTGCACCAGTCGTATCAGCGGTGCACCTGTGAAAGAAAGAAAGAAAGAAAGAGAGAGAGACACTTGCCCACACCGGCTCCGAACTTTTCATGCTTAGCACCAACACTAGACCCGCATTTGCACATCAGCGATCCCAACGGCTTGTCGATCACACGCCCGTTCTATCAACAACTAATTGGAGCTTGAAACAGTACAACGTGCCGCAGTCGGCAATTCTGCAGCCCTATCGCGCTTCGACGCTCAGACGCCTTTTGTCTGCTGCAGACTTTGCTCGCACCAAGGAGCCCAGCGCGGGGGCGAAGCAGGGGCAGCTCCACGTGCTTGACATTGGCAGTCCAAAAGGGGGCGCCAACACAGCAGCCCCTTGAAGCAATTTCAAGACAACGGCGCTATGTGTTGACTCATCGCGCTGCGGACGCCCAGAGATGCCTGGAGGAGTGTTGATTGGGGGGCCTGCCCCAACGGAAGCGCGCCAGGGTCGTCACAAGCAGCGCTATGGCGTCAATGGAGAGCGCCTTGTCGCGGGGTGAGCTTGGCTCGTACCGCATGCGCCCATGCAGCCGCTCCATGCTGAGCGCTCTGCAATTTGCACGCTGGTCCCTCCACCTCATGCATGCAGGTGCATCCCGGTACGCTATACTGGTGATGGCAGCAGGGCGGAGGATGTTGAGGTGCTGCTCATTTCCAGTCGCGGCGGGGGCAAGGGCTTTTGCTTCCCCAAGGTGAGCGACAAGGGCTGCGCGCATGGCTTGCGGTTGTGCTGGCCATGGTAGCAGCAGCATCTGAACCCAGATGCCGCCGCCGCAGGGGGGCTGGGAGGACGACGAGACGCTGGAGTACGCGGCCAAGCGGGAGACCGTCGAAGAGGCTGGAGTGCGAGGCACGCTAGAGGCAAGCAGTGGCACCCAACTTGCAGTGGCATCTCCAGCTGGCTGGCTTGAAGGGATGTATGCTTTCCAGTGCAACATGCAACTATCTTTCAGCTGATGGCGCACTGCTGCTGGCTGCAGGAGCCCATGCTTGGCACCTTCCCCTTCTCCAGCAAGACCTCCCCGGGCATCGTAACGCGGCACCAGGGCAAGTGCATCGCCCACATCTTTGTCATGCATGTTGCAGAGGAGCTTGAGATGTGGCCAGAGCGCGCAGAGAGGCAACGCTTCTGGGTAAGCTGGAGATGTGGCTTTGCATTTTAAGCAGCGTTGTAATAGCATAGCGCAGTGCATTGCCGCATGGCCTGCAGGCAGCACGGACAGATGTGCACATGTACAAGTAATAGGCTTATGACGAGCGACTTTCTGCACGCCGTGTTGTGCATGCAGTGCCCATTGCCAGACACCAGCGCCAACTGCCGCTACGACTGGATGAGGGAAGCGCTTGCGGCGTGGGTGCAGCGCAAGGGCTGGGTGCATCTGCTGCGGCATCGGGAGCTGTCGGCACCGGTGCTGACACAGCAGCCTTGGGAACAGCCAGCGTTGCAGCCGCCGCAGCAGACAGAGCAGGCACAACCTTCGGTCACCCCTATTGTACTCGCTGTGAACAGAGCAGGCTGGTCAGATGGCTGCGACCTAGGGTCCGAGTCGGTTGACAATTCAAGCCGTCCTGCTTACCCAAGCACGCAGTCAATAGAGTCAACGCGGGGCACGCCGTCGCCAGAGCCCACCACGTAGCGGTGGTGCGCTCACTTTGCGTCCTGTACCATGCTCATACGCTAGCAGCAGCTATCTCCTAACCACATCTCAATGACAGCAAAGTTTCTTATGCTTCCTTGTGTTCAGCGAGGCTGCAAGGGCCCAGCATTCTCACAACTGGGCGGTCGCGTGGGCATAGCCTCGGCATTTCTGACCCAATGCACTGTGACTTGGGTTCAAAGCCCGCAGCTGTACAATGGTCACTCGTTGGCTAGCCGGTACGCCTATAACACGCGAGATGTGATGCCCATGCCATGTGAATTCAAGCCTGAATTCAAGTCGCACAGTGTGGACCTGGTAGAAAAACGATCGTGGATGTGCTGTCGGGATACAGACTGCAGCTGATGTGTGCCAGCTACCAGGCCGCGTGGCCTTGCCCGTCAGTCACACGCTCAGAGCTTCAGAGCTGAGCCGCGCTGCACCAGACAGGCGTGCAAGTCGGCCATTGGTGCCCGCGTTGTTCCTGCACTCTATGGGCTGCCTTCACAGCTCTGCCTCTGGACTGGGGGCAAGCGAGGTGCGGGCAGGCAAGGAGAGCGCAGTATGCTTCCCAAAACCCCTTTGTGATTGCAAGTTCTGCGAGAGGCGTCGCAGAAACATGCCGGACCTGGAATTCACCTTTGCAACGCGCACCGCTGACGCACTGTGCTCTCCTGTCGACTGCCGTCACAGGGCGCCCAAGCGCGGGCGCCATCGCAGCATCTGAGCAGCAGCACGATTACAACGCCGCAGAGTGCACGCGGCCAGGACTGCAACACAGCTGCAGCTGGGATGTTGAAAATGACGGACATGGCACCTACTGAATGCAGCTCACGCGAGCAGAGCACGTGGCAGCAGTTTTCTGGCCCTGTTCCAACAATTGTCTCATTGCCTGAACATGCAGCAGGACAGCCCGGCAGCACCACGGGGCAGGGCAAGGGTGCCACCATGCAAGCGGACAGCACAACATGCAGCAGCGCCCACAGTGCAAGCACTGATGCATGCATGGCGCCACCGACAGCCCAGCCTTGTGGGGCAGAGACAATACCAGCTGCGCCCAGCTTGGTCCAGGTTGCGGCAGTGGACGCACAAAACGGTGTTCGCACATCGCTATTCGCACCACTGCCATCACACCAGCCCACGCTGGACGGCACATCGGCTGTCGCCGCTGCCAAGGCTGCAGCCGTTGTTGAGCAAAAGTTGCAGCCGCAACACCTTCCCCAGGCAGCCGGTTCTGCACGCCAGGCTGCCAAGGTAGCACAGGGGCCTGGTGCCCCAGCTGCTGGCCGCCGGCGCTCCACCCTAACGCTCATGAACAGGCCTGGCATGGGTACCATGTCACCACTGGGCAGCACGGACGGCATCCCTGCTGGTAGCCACGCGCAATCGGTGGGATTGCTGAGACACACCATCATCTGCGACCCGTTCAAGTCTCAGCAAATCTGCCGGTCAGTGCCGCGGATCGAGCCCCGCAGCTGCCCCAAGAGTGCAATGGTTTCCCATGCAACACATCTGATGCCCAGCACGCGCAGCGTTTCTGTGAACCACTGCTCAGAAGACCGCTCTTCCCCGCCATCACACGAGGGGTCTGTGGCTGCTTAGCGGGCCTGTGTGTGACCGGTGTTTGCGCTCTATTTGATGGATTCTTCCTGGCCATGCGTGCAATGTGGTTGGTCAATGTCTCACATTGCTTGATAGCAGGTGGCTGCTGCCACCTGCACTGGTGTCGAAAGCTACGCCTGCACTGTTGCACACATTTGCAAGAAGTGTGTCTGCACAGTGTCGCTCCACACAAAGCACCCTTGTGGTGCTGAGTGGTGTGCTGTGAAGTGTTGCGCCCTGTGATGTCTGGAACTGGTCTTTGACCGGTGAACAGCGGCCCATTAATACGCGCCCATGCTGATGTCTGCTGTGACATATTCCTCGTGTCTCAACCTGCTTATGGATGGAATGCCGTGGTCTGCCTTGATGCCCAGCAATGCGTGCCGCTGAGGCTTCTGCCTTATTCTTACCTCTGTCGCCCACCTGACGAACGTCATCATTGATTAGTGTTCATGTGCAGTGGAGTGCCAAGCTTCCTTCATCTGTTGTTTCTGTTGGGTCATCTTGTAAACGATCGAAAGCAAGTTGCCACTGACCCGACCATGAACAAGTATCGCTGTGCTGGGTACTCGCTTTCTCCTTGTGCCTGCAATAAACACGGCAATTCATACTTTCTAGTCTAGGGCTAGTGAATCGGTCTCGCTTGCAAAACGTGCCCTGCGAGCGCACAGGCCGTGGTGGTATGCCGCATCGCTGCTAATATCGCCCAGGCTGCCTGCATGTTGAGAGGCATCAAGGGTGAGGCCTTGCAGCAGCTTACAGTATGCGGCTGCACAGGCCATTGAGCGGCTGCTGACAACGGGACTGTCAGTGTCAACAGAGCACGCACGCCGCGCTACCAGCAGAACCCATTTGCAATTGCCTTTCTACCGCGCACCTCCAGCTCCTGCGCAGGACAGCAGCAGTGATCAATGGCATCGCTGTGTGCATTGGTAGCTCTGGCAGAAGCAGCAATGCCCCTTGCTTGGGGCGCGGCCAGCAAGTCTATTGTGGCCCCCATGACTGTGTGTATTGATTGCGCAGGCGGCCAACCCATGCTGGCCCTCCTTCTGTGCCTGGTGGCTATGGCCGGCCATGGCACTGCGCAGCAGTCAGCTAGTGCAGCCAACGAGCAGGTAGATGCACTGCATTCGAGCGCATGACGCAGCTATGCCAGAGCTTGTCTGCAACAACGCATGCAGCGTGCGCAATTTGCTGCGTTGCTTCATCAGCACATCAGCAGCTTGGGGGCGCTTCGCCGTGCAGGACGCTGACGGAGGTAACACCGCGCACGCAACCTGGAGGATGGAGGCCACTGCGCATGTGGCATCGCTGGTAATTCGCAACATGTATTGCAAGGTGCGGTGTAGTTGGTGCGAGCAGGCACAATGCGCAAGCAAGCCCTTGATCAAATACATGTTGGCATGTGTGTGCCACCTTCCCTGCCACAGCTGGAACCAGAGCGCCTTTGTGAAAGTCTTCCGCCGTCCAAACTGCGGCCACTGCAGCGTTGGGCCACCCATGATGCCGCATGGTGAGCAGCTGCTGCGCATGCAAACCCAAATGCCAGTTGGCTGTTGCGCCCCTTATCATGTGCCCTTGACGCCAAGCCCTACTGCTTGCAACGCTTTGCCATGCACAGGCCTCGCTTACTAGCATCACTGTCCAACTACGAGCTCGGGCGACGCTTTTGGCAGCAGCAGGACTATCAGAAGTCATTGGAGGTGGTGGAGTGGTCCATAGCCTACAAGCTCTTCCCTTATGAGGTGAGCTGCTGCATGTCAGCTGCCAAGCTGTGCTTCATTTGAGCACAGCATGATAGGAATGGGCTGGAGACTCTCCACAGCAGTAGCCCCTCGTCGCCCAACTCGCACTGTGCTGTGCCACTGCATCAGTTTGTGGGATGAGGCCAGCTGCCCAGTCTTCCCGCTGCCCCTCATGCCTTGTTGGGGGACCCTGAATGTACACTGTCTTCCCTGCATGACTGGCCTGTGCGCAATCCCCTTGACACACACGCTCATGCCACTCTCACTCTCCATGACTCAGGACCCCGAACTGCAGAGTCAGTGGCAGCATAATCTCATGGGCACTAGTTCAACTTTCAAGCGACCCAAGCTAGAGCTGGCAGATGGCCTCATCCTCATGGCCAACTGCATGTATGAGATAGGGCGGCGCCAGTCCAGCGTGGAGCACCTATACCTGTCGCTGGAGGCCATACACCTGTCAGCAGCGCTCATGCACAACAGCATGGACCTAGTGCAGGAGGTGCTGAGCCACCTGGAGCTGCTGAGCCAGCACGTTGCGCTGGCGCTCACACAGGCACTTACGCGCATCAAGTCTAGCAAGCTCATGGAGCTGATGGTGGTGTACGGCGCGCAGTGCACCTCGTGTGCAGAGCGGCGTGACTTTGTGGAGGCCTTGCTTGTGCGGCTGTCTCTGCCAGTGCGCTACGAGGCAGGCAGCGGGGGCAGCAGCGCAGCGCAGCTAGAGGTCACGCACCCGACATTTGTGCACGATGCATACGTGCAGCAGCCGGGCGAGGGGCAGGAGCAGTTCTCTCGGCGCCTCATGCAGCAGCTAGTGGGCATGGTGCGGCTGGGGCTGCTGTCAGACCTCAATGTGCCCTGCAGCAAGTGGTCCGACGAACAGGACTGCGAGGTACACATGCCAGGCTGGATACATTCAGCCAATAAGACCGTCTCAGGCTCAGGGACAGGGGCCCACGGCGCTGCTTTGGGGTCCAACGTCTCTTCACCAGCGACGCCGGCCAGCTCAGCAGGTAGCCGGGGGGCAGCGACAGTAGCACCGCCTGAGCCCATGCTGCCTCCTGACCCAGGCGCGTTGATAGAGGCGCTGTACAGCGGCAACGTACTGCAGGACCTGCGGCGGCTGCAGTGGACCTTAGAGCTGCTTGCGGGGCAGTATGCGGCAGCTGCGGCGGCACAGGCAGCAGCTCACGCCCCCACGCCGCAGGGTGCCACAGCCTGGGCAGCGCTGGCGACATCTTGGGGGGATGAGCAGGAGGGGCAGGTGCGCGGGCGGGGCGGAGCTTGGGTAATGGTGGGTGTAGGACAGGTCTGCAGGACCCAGCAGCTGGTTGATCCTCGTGCAACCGGAATCAAAGTACACGTTATTGGAAATGTCTTGCGCTTATCACCATAATCGCGCTGCGCCCTGCACTGCTATTGACGCGCCGCTGCGACCACTGCTTTTTCCATGCTCCAGGACCATGCTGACATAGGGCAGCTGGAGTGGCAGACTGTGCCACCCTTCCCGCCCCCACCCGCACTGATGCCTGGCCCTCTGGCCAAGGCCTTAGGCCTGATGCCCCCACTTCCCTTCAAGCCACCACGGCCCACAGCCAACCGCCCACCCAGCTACAGGAAGTGAGTGGGGAGGCAGGAGGCGAGCTGAGTGGGGACGGGCATGGCAGGGTCTGCTCAGGCGTGCTGATGACCAGGGGCAGTTCCATTCAAGGGCATGGCTTCATTGCAAGACGTCGTGCACAGGCTGTGGGCATGACGCACTCATACCTCCACTTGCTGTTGCTGCTGTGCGGTGGCAAAGCGTCATTCCTGCACCGTGCCAACCCCTCTTGCTATCGCTGTGCTGTGCTGCCCCTGTAGGCTGTATGATCAGTCCCTGCGCACCCTGGCAGCACAGCCTGAGCCACAGCAAAAAGCGGAGCAGCGCCAGCCCCCGTCCGCATCAGCCGCCTCCTTCTTTCCCTTTGCAAAGGGCGCGGCCCGCCCGCCCCAAGAGGCGCCGCTCATCCTCGGGGCCTCGGCTGTGGACGCAGCAGCCGCAGCAAGCTACCAGCAGCAGCAGCGGGAGGGGTCGTGCTGCGATGCTCAGCGGGGGGACAGCAGCTGCTGCAGCTCAGCGGATGCTGGCGGCCTTGGCATTGCGTCCGGACCAGGGGTGGGAACCTCGGGTCGGAGCTTTACCTTTGCTCCCTGGCTGCACACCAGGGGTGTGTGGGCGACTGTCCAGGAGTCGCCCATGCGGACGGCAGCTTCCGCTCAGGTCCTCCCAGAGCAGCTGATGCGGAAGGCAGCTGAGGCGGTACGGAGCTCGCGCAACGACCCGGTCGTAATGCTCCTGCTGTCAGGTGAGAGTAGAGCATGGGATGGGATGGGGTGGGCAAGCGGCTGCCGCAGGGGAGGGGTTGCTGTCGGGGAGAGGCTGGGCTGGCGAGGACCGACGGGGGCTGCAGGCAGCTGTAACAATGGTAGTCCTGCGCCTAGCTGAACGTGTGCCTGGCGTGCTTGCTGCTGTAGGCCTGTCCGCCACCGCCATGCTGTCCTACACCGTAATAAAGAACCGGCGCCGCATGGGCCGCCTGCTGTCCTGCACCAGTGGTCTGCTTGGGCGACTGTCAGTCGGCTGCGCAGCCCCAGCCACGTCAGCTAGCCCCACCTTTGGCCTGCCTCAGAGAAGCAGCGCTCGTTCGTTTACCGGCCTGGCAAATGCGGCGCTGATGGGAGGCGGGATTAGTCCTGCAAGCGCGGGGCCTCCTGCCGCCGCCTCTGCAGGGGCGGCAGGGGCGGAGCTGCAGCGACGCAAGGCGGCAGCGGCAGCCCTCAAGGATGCGCTTGCTGCGTTCAACCCAGCTGCGCCGAGCCCCGCTGGCCGCGTTACTGCAGCCACTGCTGGCAGCACAGGGCTGACAAAGCTGCATGCTGCGTTGATGGCAGCGGAGGCGTCCGGTGTGCAGGACGGTGCGCTGCTGGCGCGGGCCACGGCGGAGCTGGCAGCCGAGCAGCGGCGCAGGGGCGTCAACCTGGGGGGTAATACTGGCGTAGCAGCCGGCACTGGCAGCCTCGGCTGCGTCACCGCCGTCAACTATAATAGCTCTTCTCCTCCAACAGATCAGGGTCTCGCTCGCCAGCGCAGCCGCGGTCGAACCGCAGCAAATTGTGTGGCAGCGGCACCTGCTGCGCAGGCCTCCGTCAAGCAGTCGAGCGCAGGTTACAGTGCAGGCTCCCCAGCCCTAGGTGTGCCCTCTTCCTCCTGTACAGCAAATAAAGCCAGGCTGCAGCAGGAGCAGCAGCAGCAAGGTACCGATAACTGCCCTGCAGCAGACCACATTGAGTTCGGGCCCAGCTTTGTGTTGGGCCCGCTACTTAGCTGCCTCACGGCCTGGCTGCATAAGCTACCCTTTCTAGGTGCGAAGAGCGGGGGCAGCGCCGGCGGCAGTGCCGACAGCAGCAATGCCTGCCGTGTCATTACTGCTACTGCTGTCGCGCCTGCTCCTGCGTCGCCAGGGCCCAACACAACCACTGCACCCAATAACCGCACCAAGCGCACACTCAAGGGCAGCAGGGCAGGGGCAGGCCAAGCTGCCGCCCCTCACCCAGCTACCCCTAATCCCACACATAGCAACTCCCCACATAGTGCTGCTGCGGCAGGCTCCATGGCAGCCTGCTCTCGGTCCATCGGTCCCTGTCTGATCGCGGGTGACCTCTCCCCCAAGCTGAAGGCCAAGGTGGCGCCTGCCCGGCTGTCAGCCGCAGGGCACAGCGACAATATGCAGCACAGCTGCGGCCCCAGCTCCCCACAGAGCACCAGCACCGGCAGCAGCAGCTTTGCCGAGCGCGAGCGCATCAGCCGCAGCAGCACAGGGTGCGACTTCCTGCCTGCCTCCTCTGCTGCCGCCTCCTCAGCCCCTGCGCCCAGCTACGGCGACGAGGATTACGTGTGGGAGACGCTGCCGCCTGAGCTGACCGACGAAGGCTGGCAGGAGGGCAGCAAGAAGAAGCGGGGGGCCTTCAGCCAGGCGGTATATGCCAAGTATCGGCAGCCGGAACCTGGCTCACCTGCGCCCGACGTTGCTTCTTCCAAGGGGCATGCTACCCCTGCCACTGCCTCTGCCGCTGCTGCTGTTGGCAGTGCGGCAGCACCTCATGCCTCGACACCCTCCCTTCCACCCCTCAGCCCAGCCCTCCCCAACAGCTTTGCCCTAAGCTCCCAGGCCAAGCACATGACACTGGCTATCCCCAGCACCAATGGGCCTGACGCAGCTGCTGCCAACCCTGACGGTGACAGCCCTTCAGGCGCCAACGTGACTGCCGCCAGCGCTGGTGCAGCACCTGCAAGCAAACCCCACATTCCAAACGTTGCGCCTGCCACGTCAGCCACCGTGCCACTGTCATCGGCTGCATCAAGTTTCCATCCCACAGTCGCCGCCCCTGCCTCCCGCGCTAGCCCGACAATCATGGGCACAGCGGTTGTGGCTACTCCCAGCGCTACTGGGGCAGCGGCTGCAGCACCCACCACAGCTAGCTGCACCGGCAAGGCCCCAGCCAATGGCGCCAAGGCTGCCAAGCCTCAGACGCTGCCCTTGCAGCAGGCGCCACAGCAGCCAGGCGCCGATGTGATCATCCTCACCCGCGCGAAGCCTGTGAAAACGAAGCTCGGCCAGGCTAGCAAGGCCACTGGCAGCGGCGGTGGCAGCTCAGCACCTGCTGCATCGCCTGGCGCCTCTACCTCTGCCAAGGCTGGGGCGACCGCTGGACCGGTGACTGGTGCAGCGTGGCAGCAGCAGCAGGGCGGGGGCAGCAGGGCCGCCGCCAACAGCGCCCCTGGTGCCTCGCCCGCGCCGTCGCCGCCGTCCTCCTCCTCAAGCCGCCACCACCCCGCCTCCCGCAGCCAGCTTGCACCGTCCCCTGCTCTTTCTCCTTCGAAGGCTGCCAAGAGCGGCGTCGCTGCCGGCGGCAGCTTCCTGGCTGCTGTCAGCGGCGTGGGCGCGTCATACAAGACCCAAGCCAGCGCTGAGCAGTTGAGCAGCATGTACCGCTTCCCCCCTCCCCCACCCCCTCCCCCTCCCAGGACCCCTCCAGCCCAGAGCTCCACCCCAGCCGCTGCGTCCTCCTGCTCGACAGCTGCCTCTCCCCTGTCTTCAAGCACCCCCTGCAAGCCCCTGCCCAGATCCACTGCCTCTCCATCCATCTCCATCGCCGGCACTGAGCCAGGAGAGCCTAACCCTTTCGCCAAGCCCTCGGCTGCCATGTTGGCGGCAGCTGCCAACGCCGCGCTTTGCGCCGAAGCACCCAGCAGCAGCGCCAGCCAGCCTGGCAGCAGCAGCAAGGCCGCCCAGCCCCCTGCCTTTGCAGATTGCCCGCACCCGGCGCGTGGGCAGTCGCTCAGCGCCAAGGCATTCGCTGCTGGCATCCCCGCCAACCCCTTCAAGCCAGCGGCGGCCGATGTGCTGGGCAAGGGGCGGCCGCTGGGCAACGGCACCCTGGGCCTGCAGCTGCGCAGCTTCCGCTCCGCGGACTATGACAGCCTGTCGCTGCTGGACGGCCACCACACACTGTCACACGACCATGACCTGATGGCCACGAGCGGCGAGACGGGGGACAGCCATGCCCAGCTGCACGGCCTCACGCACCCCCTCGACAGCCCCTCGCTGCAACAGTCACAGCAGCCCCAGTTTACCAAGCTCAAGGGCCTGTCAGCAGGTGGGTCGCTCTTGGATGCTCTGCCTGGCGGCGCCTTTAGCCCAGGGCTTGGGGCAGATGCGGCCACCTCAGCGTCTGCCGCCGCACCACTGCCGTCGCTGCTGTTTGCCAGCAGCAGCGTGTGGTCTAGCTCCGCCGTCCAGGCCACAGACGGCGGCTCGTCCTGGGTTGCCCACTCCTCCAGCGTGCCCCTGGCCTCTGGAGTGACCGCTGACACACGCACCAGCCCCAGCAGCAGCATGGGCAGCGTGGGTGGCAGCTGCGCGGCCCCCAGCCCCCGGCCAGACCTGGCAGCGGCCGTTGCCGCTTGCTCCTCTGGCTGGCTGCCGCTGGGCGCAGGCAGGGGCGCGGCGGCGGCCGCAGGCGGCCTGTGGGGCGCATCGCCTGCCCCTCTGTTCAGTGGCGCTGTCGCCGGCACTTGGGGCACGCCTCTCGGAGGCATGTCCCTCGGCAGCCCAACGCCAGGGGGCGCACCCTCCCTGTCGCATGGCCTGCCGCAGATCCCTTCGGAGTCGGACCTTGTTGGCCTGGACCTGGCGTTTGTGTCAGAGCCAGACACGCTGCTGGGTACCTTGCCGGAGCTGAAGTGTGCTGAAGCACCTGAGTGGGCTCACCAGATCATGAGCGTGGTGGAGTGAGGGCACCAGGTGTTGCAGCGAATAACAACCCATCATGGCGTGATTGCACATGTGGCTGCAGCGGTGTAGTTGCTTGTTGGTTGGGCGGATACGCTAACCCAATGCAATGAGGGCCGTGCCACCATTCAGCTCCCATGCATACATAATTGTCCTGCTGTTGCCTGAGGCTGAATGGAGCGCGTCACAGTTCACCGCGCTGTTGTTATGCCGCGAGCGGCAGGGGATGGGCAGGCTAATCAACGCACAGGAGTGCACCTTCATGCCTGCAGGATGACAATGCCCCCCCAGCCATTCGTGTTGTCGGTTGTTTGCGACAGGACCCTAGGGCGCGCAACTTTCTCTGTGCCTGTCGGCACCACGCCAAATGGCGCTGGCGGCAGCGTCATGGAAAAGTGATCCTTCACATGATACTCGCTTTTTTTCAAAGTATTTTATGTACCATTTGCAAGCTGTGTGCACAGAGAATGTTTTTTAACAAAGTTGACATTTGCACGAGATGTGGCCAGTCATATGATCTCATCTGCAACATCTGCAATTGTGCTCGCCTATCAAGCTAGTGCCTAGCACAATGCAGACTTTGGGCGCACGCGCAAGGCCCAGCCCAGCCTTGTTACAGCAGCGTTGCGCTGCTACGCCTTCGTGGGTTGCACGCGCCAACCCGATCAAAGTGACGGATTTGCGCACTTCCAAGGCGCAGGAGTTCAACCAGGTGGGAGGCAGAGCCGCTGGTGCTTCGGCGCATGCGACATCAGGTGTTGCATGATCCTGCAACTAGGCAGCTGAGTGCGCCAGTGCAGATTCTGGAACTGGTCCAGGTACCGTCCTGAACTGGTAAACATGTGTCTACATGCTGCCCTTCTCAGAGCAGGGTGCTCGTTGGCAGCAGCGGTGAATGCGACGTGAAGGCTTTAGGCAGCAAGGTAGCGGCTAAGCACATCGCGCTAGAGCAGCGAGGAGAGGCTGTCTTCTGCAAAGCCTTGGTAAGTCCAACAGCTCGCATCAGGCCTTTGAACGCCTGTCATGAGACCTGGGGAAGGTTCTTTGAGGTGTAGTCAGTGCGTTGTGGATATGCTGAGCTGGGCCAGCACGTTGCGATGGCACTTAGCGACCAGGGTGGATAATCTCTGTTCACACTCAATCCATCCATCCCGTCCGTCAAAAGAAACGCACGTGTCCTCCTCTTTGCTGATTGACACGCAGGTTGGAGAGGACACATTTGACAGCAGCCTGTCTTGGCTCAATGGGACTGAGATGCGACCCAGGGTGGGGTACTTGATAGCCAGCGGCAGCACAGTGACATTAGGTGAGGGGAAGACGCTGCAAGGGGGGAGGTTAGGGCATGGGCCGAGGGCGTGGGTACAGCTGAGCACTTGGCCTGTGTTATGTTACAGCAGGCAAAGGAGCTTCCTGTGCCACTTGCGAGCTGATAGCCCAGGTGGCAGTACAGAGCAAGCTGGTCACATATGACGCGAGGGACACCAGGGCTGTGTGCTGCAGGAAGGCAAGGCAATGGCGGGTTCAGAGAGGGGGGGCATCAAGTGACAGAGGCACTGGCAGAGTGGGCCAGCGAACAGCGTCTGCCTGAGGTTCCTGCTTATCAAGACGGTGGGTGTTTATGTGCATGCTGTCGATGCTTTGCACAGGCGAGCCCGAGGGTAGTAGCTTCAAGGTGGAATTCAAGGAGAGCAGCGGCAAGAATGCGATGCTGGAGATGATGATGCAGGTGCGCTGAGCCGGACTGCGGTGTCGCAAGTTGCTGCAGTTGCCAGGGGACAAGTGTGCAGTAGCGGCAGCAGCTAGGCTCAGCTGCACTTTCTGACATGGATTGAAGTCACCACCAAGGCACAAGCTGCGCAGGGTGAAGACTTGTGTGGAACATCAGGGCATGGCGGTGACCTGACTGCTTGCACCCTGCGTTCGTGGGAGCAGGGCATGGTCGCTGGAAATGCCGACGTCGCCAAGGCGCTCAAGCTGTGAGCGAGGGGGTTCTAGGAGTGGTGAGTTGGTGGTGTTGCCGCAAGTGAGCCCTGGCTTGCAAACAACAAGTGATTTTTTGGGCCGCAGGCGTTCACCCTCAATTCCTGACTGAGTCAGACAGCCTGTCCATGAAGATATATCCATTGAGACAGCAGTGCTCTCTGATCGCCCTTCGCGGCTTTTGATTGCTTCGCGCACAGTCAAATGCAGGGCGACGCTCTTTCGAAAGGTGCTTCAGGGCTGGTTGGTTGCACCCGTTGCGGCACCGGCAAAAACATCAACACCTGTGGTCGTGGCGCTGCTTGAGGTTGACAACAAGCAACGTGCAGGAGCCGTGCAGTATTAGTCTGAGCTGCAGGCCCACACGAACACACTAGCAACAGCCAGGGCTTTGACCAAGTCTTGTTCCTGCACATCAACCCCAGCGTCAGGGACCAAACTCCCGGCGGCGCGACAAGAAGCGCTGCCCATGCCCGGCTTGCCCTTCCTAGCTCCCTGCACCTGCACACATGAGATCAACATGATCATGATGGCAATGCACGTGCGCTGAGACACTTGGTGCTCAGTACATGGCACCAGCAGCCAGCAAGCGACTCGAAATATTTGGACAGTCAAGGATATGAACTGCTTGTGCTCCCTGACATACTGCTCACTACATAGGCACCCAACATCTGTCACCCACCTGCAGTGAGCATTGCATCTGCTAACATTATGGTTGGCTGGCCTAGTTACAGGCATGCGGTATTGCACATCCATCCAGCATCGCGGCTCAATGGCTCTCAAATCGTTTAAATCATTTGCCTATTGCATGACTAAGAACAGTTTGACGCCAATCGAGGTTTGGCACAGCCACTCGCAGGAGCGTGGAGCCCACGTTGGGCCCTGCTTGTTCTGCGCAGGTTCGAGCAGTTGCTTGGTTGATGCAAAGGTTTCACTGCCTTCTCGGCCGGCGTTGTCGCCACACAGCCTGCGCGTGGCATTGCAGTGCCGTTTGACGCTTTGCGCAGCAGGACAAAGCGCCTCCTGGACGGTGGGTAGTTGCAGGTGCATGGGGGGCAAGGTGGCCCATGTCGGTGCTGCCTGTTTAAAGCACATCCCAGCCTGTTGTAGCGTCTGCACTGCCTACCGCCACTGCCTGTCGCTCGCTCAACCTCACCCTCCCTTCATCTCCGCTGGCAGGCCATGGCCTGTGCCGAGGGCTGCATGCTAGGCCCGCAGACTTCATTCGCGCCCATGTTCCAACAAGGTGCATCCAATGCTGTTGCTGCACAGGATGTCGATAGTGACCCTGGTCTACCAAGCACCTGGTGGAGAGGGCAGAGCGCGGCACACATAGGCGGCAACTGCAGACAGGCACCTGCACCCGGCCCTTAGCTTCCCAAATTCTCACCAGACCCTCCCCTCTCCACAACTGCACCGAACCCACCCCTCCCTGCACATGCGCCAAGTTCACCCCTCAACATGCCTGCACCACGCCCACCTCTCCCGATGTGCATCCCCTTTGCTGATGCATCTGCTGCTTGATGCTTTGCATGCTGATGTACATGCTGGCACAACGTCTGAAGCAAACACGCTGTTTGAGAATGAGGTGCAAGCTGCATTGAAGGGAGTGTGGTCCCTGGCAATGGACCACTGCCAGGTGCGCCGGTGTGGCGCACCTAGGGATTTGGAAGGGTTGTGATGCTCCTGCAGTGCACATTCGATTGCTTCACTCTGAGCCAGGTTGCACATTGCCCGCCCTTTGACGCTGCAGCACTACCTGTACTACCTGTCGGTGCCAACGCCAGGCTCGGGAGCTCAGCAGGAGACGCCTGTGCCGCAGCCGCAGCGCCAGCACACGGCACAGGCATCATCAACGACGCTTCGCTGCCGTGTGGGCCGGGCCAGGCCTGAGCAGAAGGAAACTCCTCTGCCCTGAAGGCGGGTGTGCTTGTGTCGCTGCGTGCGACCGCAGGGATCTCTGCAGCGCTGTATGACCCCATAAGGCATGCGCCTCACCTCCACGCTCCCCTGCTGCAGAAGAGGCTATCCCTGCACCTGCCCTAAGGCCTTGAGTCCCTGCAGCATGTGCCACAGGAGCCCCGCCGGCAGAGGGCGCTGCATCTACCGGCAGGCGCGCCTCTGCATCCTTGACAACCGCTGCTGCGAGCAGGCAGAGGGCTGGGCGTGCAGCTGAGGAAAAACTGATAGGTAAGAGTGAGGCCAGTTCCACTGAAGCGGGCGGGGTGGGTCGGGCACCTGCGCCTCCATCGCCTTCGCACTCAATGCCACACACGGCTCCCCTGTCAGCCGCTTCACAAAAATTTGGTGACCAAATGCCTGTCCAACATAGCATATCCTGGTCAGCTGCAGGCTATGATGCCACAGCCAGGGCCGCGTACAGTTGCAACACGTCATGACGCCCCCAGCCCATGCCCTGCCAAGCATGCCCATATGCGCAGCAGCGCTTGTGGAGGGATTCTACAAGACATTTTTACGACGGCTGCTGAGCACTTGGACATGATTGCCCATTTGCCCTTGTGTTTCGCCCAATCCTTCGTTCACCTTGCATGTCATTTGCGCTCTGATCTGCTATTGATTCCAGCCTCATTGCTGCTTGAAAGCAAAGTCTCGTCAAAGCCAAGCACCCCACAATGGCAGGTGACCAACACACGTGGCTTGCGTCTGCCAAAGCACTTTCTGCCGTCCACACTTTCGAGCATGAATCATTAAGCCTCTGCTCTGTTGAACTTGGAAAAGTTGGAATTTCGAACAGCAGGCGAAGAGGCTTTTGGATGTCCTGTGTCACTTGCGAGCTGATAGCCCAGGTGGCAGTACAGAGCAAGCTGGTCACGCATGACGCGAGGGGACACCAGTGGCTGAAGGGCTGTGTGCTGTAGGAAGGCAAGGCAAGGGCGGGGCCAGAGAGGGGTGAAGGGTGCAGGCATCCAGCTACAGAGGCGTTGGCTGAAGGGGCTGTCTGATGTTCCTGCTTATCAAGACGTACGTCACACGTCATGCGGTATGTGCATGCCGACGATGCTTTGCACAGGCGAACCCGAGGGCAGTGGCTTCAAGGTCGAGAGCAGCGGCAAGATTGCAATGCTGGAGATGATGATGCAGGTGCGCCGAGTGGGACTGCGGTGTCGTATGTTTGCTGCAGTTGCCAGGGGACAGACGTGCAGCGGTTGAAGCAGCAGAAGCTAGGCTCGGCTGCACTTCCTTACATTGATCAACGTATTAAAATCGCCATCAAGGGGCCAGCTGCACAGGGTGTGAAGCGTGTGTGGAACATCAGAACATGGCGGTGACCTGACTGCCTGCACCCTGCCCTGCATTCGTGGGAGCAGGGCATGGTCGCTGGAAACGCCGACGTCGCCAAGGCACTCAAGCTGTGAGCAAGGGGAGTTGTAGGAATGGTGAATTGATGGTGTTGCCGCAAGTGAGCCCTGGCTTGCAAACAACACCACAGTGCTGTTGCCTGACTGTGCCAGACAGCCTGTCCATGACGTCATATCCATCGAGACAGCAGTTGTTCTCTGGTCGCATTTCACGGCGTTTGCTTGTTTCACGCGCAGTCAAATGCAGGGCGACGCTCGTTCGCGTTCAGCCCGTCCTGTTACGCCAGCCGATTAGGTGTTAACTCTCCCCATGTCCCATCGGCCAGCACCAGCCTGTGTTTCAAGCATGAACACACACAGCTGTGAGCCTTCAGTTTCTGCTCTGCTCCAGACTACGTCCTCTACACTGTTGCACAACATTCGCACTGATATGCAGGCTGTTGCACTTGCCTGATATGAAGGCGCAGCAGGCAACAGGCATGCCCTGCAAGCTTGAAGACTGGGTGCACAGTGCTCAGCAGCGAGGGCTGCTTGCACGCGAGGCGTTCCGGAAAAGCGAGGACACGGCAGCGCACTGTGGCGTGTCGTTGGCTTATCTTGAGCAATTGGCCTGCAGCCTGAAGGATGGCTGGACGGAGGCAGGAGCACAGGCAGATTGCTCCACAGCAGGCGTCATGCAGCGCTTGCTCATGCCCGTGTGTGCCCGCATGGCTGGGAAGACCAGGTGGGCAAGTCATGTCAGTGCTGTATGCAGGGTGAGGGCAGGAAGCAAAGAGTGCGCAGTTCAGTCAGCTCAGCCGGATCTTTGGAGCCTGCAGCAGCGCACCAGCCTCGCTGTTGACGTGACAGCATCTGTCTGCCACCTCAACACCTATATAAGCATGCACCACCACGAGCTCATCACGATCGTACATCTGACACTCTTGCATGCACTCGCCTGCTTCCCTTCCTCATGGGCCATGCAGGTTCTGGGACATCATCCCCGCTGAGCACACAGGTGTACCTCAGTGGTACATCATTCACGCCTGGTCCGCCAGCTTTTCCGAGACTGTGGCTTCCATAGTTGAGAGCCTTGCACCGAACCCGGGGCCAGGAGAGCCGCCCTGGCCCCCGGGCCACAAGGCAGGCATCACACTGTGGATTAGTAAGTCAAAAGGCAACTCACAGGGCCCTGAAACCTGCAGCCTGCTGGACGGCGGCAGACTGAGCATGCTCAGGCTGCATGGGCCTTTTGCAGCTGTGTACCTGTGCTGTCACACCCCATGGCTGCGGCTTTCAATCTGCCCTGCCCTGCCTGGCTGTTGCAGACATCTTTGCCGTCAATCACTTTGCTGCTGTGCGAGAACATGCGGAGACTGCCGCCATGGTGGTGGAGGCGCAGCTGATTTGTGAACAAGGTGTGCAGGGGGGAGACGCCATTGTTTGCACACTTGAGGCATGGCAGGAGCGTCAGAACCAGAAGCATGCCTTGGGCCACAACTCACCGGCTGGAGAGGGCTGGAGGAAGTGTTTGAGCGTATCTGCATCACGGCACGACTCAGCAAGTCCATGCAAGATTGCTGCAGCGGCTGGCACCATGCTTGTCCCATGTGCCCGTACCGTATCCTTACCCACCGCTGCTGCTCCGTGCTGTGCTGCAGGCCTGCTGCTGTGCGTGGACCGCAGCCTGTGCGTCCTCAATCGTGCCTGGCCGCTGTACGAGCTGTACCTGTACCTTTACTATGCTCAGCAAGCAAACTACCACCTGGCCTTGCCAGGCAAGACTCAGCTGCAAATCAGCTGTTTAAGTTGCTTGCACCCAGACCGCTGCACAGCCACACGTGTGAATAATTAGGGTTCTTTCTGCAACACTGATTGGGTGTTGCACTTGTGATGTTGCACAACGTGCTGCTGCTCATCACCTTACTGCTGCTTGTCGCACTTGTCTGTGCAATTGCCAGGGGGTACAGGCATTGGTGACGTGCTGCGATTGCATGACGCATTTCATGCGGTGGACATCAGCAAGGCTGAGGCCACTCGCCCACAAGACAAAACCAGCCTTCTGTCCGAGGTGCGGCACAGCGCAAGCACACTTCTGTTGTGCGCTTGAATGACAAAGGGGCAGGATGAAGGACTGTTGCACAGGTTCCAGGAAGGCTGCCGCATTTGTAGCACGTGCAGCATACATTGTCCATGCTGCGGCCCCCATGCTGCAACCGCCTACTGTTAAACACCACCCTCAGATCAAGCGCACGTTGGGCCTGCAGCGCACCAACCGCCAGCTGCAGGAGGAGTTGGTCACAGCGCTGCACTGCCGCCTGCGCTGGACTAACCGCCCTGAGGACAAGGGCAGCCTGGCAGCACTGCTGCTGCAGCACGGGGAGCTGGCGCAGCTGCAGCTGCTGCTGTGTGGGCTGCCGGGGCTCAGGACCGATGACGAGGCACTGCAAGACATCCGTGACATCTTCAAGGTGTGTGTCTGCAGAGGTAGCAGAGGGACATAAGGGACCAGAGGCCCACATGATGGGCCACGTGCTCATGGGAAGGTATGCCTTGGGGCGACCACGTACTCTGCACCATCTCAAGCGTTCTTGACAGCTGGCCACAGTGGATTGGCTCAAGGGATGATTGCGGCGCCGAGTCTGAGCGCCACTGCTTTGATCGCGTGCACATCCGCACAGGTGTATGATGCTGATGGCAGCGGGCAGCTGGACGAAGACGAGTTTCTGCAGGTCATGAAGGCGGCAGGCTGGTCAGAGGAGGACGCGCTGGCTGCCTTTAGTGAAGTTGACACTGACCACGGTGGTTCAGTGGAGTTGCATGAGTTTGAGATCTGGTGGGAGAAGAACCAGGTGCGAGCAGCAGCATGGCTTGCAGGTGCTATGGCAGCACGGGGCAAGCGCTTGTGCATCATGTATCGCTGCCCATACGTTGTCGCAAGCCTTGTAGCTGCAGAGGTGGGAATGCGTTGGACGTGTACAATCTGCTGTGCTCTGTGCCGAACACCCGGCCCATCCTCTTCTGACCCCTTCCAGGACGCAAACGGTTGTGTGCAGCCTCCGGAGCTGCGGCTGTGCGCGCTAGCCTCCAACCTGGAGCGCCTGCCGACATACATGCGGCGCTACGGCCTGACGGAGCATGCGGATTACTTCATCGCTTGCATGCCGTCCATCGCCGCTGCGGCTGCGGCTGCGAAGGCGAATGGCTGTGACCAACTGCTCCCCGCTCCCGTGATTCGCGGCGGCGACGTTACGGCTGCGCTCAACGCGGTGTCAGACACGGCGGCGGCGAAGCAGTATCGCTCAGCGTGCAAGGCGATGCATGCCCTGTTGCTGGCCAACCGGGTGCTGCTGCCATTCCAGCCGTCAATGCTGCAGCCACCAGACAGGGCAACGGACACCTTAGGCCAAGCACAGGTCTGTGATTGTGGTTGCGTTGAGCCACTGTACTTGTACGCATCATCTTGACCTTGAGCTATAACCCTGACAAGTGCTTGTCTGCTATCTATCCCCAAGCCCAACGCTCGCTACTCCTGCCCCCTGCTTTCGCTCCCTGCCAGCTGTTGGCACTGTACATGTGCATGTTTGCACAAATGCTGGACTACCAGGGCCCAGACAGAGCATCTGAGGTGGAGTACCTGTATGCCACGGCAGCTGAGCTGTGGGAGGGGCCCAACGCGGCTTCACAGCAGATGCAGCCTGGAGGCAAGCCGCTGCCCAAACCCGTAGAGTCAAGTGAGAGAACCAAGGACATGATGTGAGTGGGTGTGGTTGATTTGAGCATGTTGCACAGGGGTACGCCTTGACCCTGTGAAGCTGCTGCAACCAGTATTGAGCCAAAGGATGGAATTCGAATTAGAAGCCAATTGCAGTGCAATGTTGACACAGACACTATCCTGTCACGTGAACAGCCACATGTTTTGACTGCTTTCACCGCATGACGTGCGTTGCCACAGGCGTGTCTTCCATGGCTTCTACGGCAAGCAGAGCAGGCTGCTGGGCGCCAAGGTGAAGGAGGGCGTTTTCACCACAAGCCAGGTGCGGCCTGCTCTACTGGTCAACGTACCCGTGGTGCTTGCTTGCTCCATGAGCAGTTCATGTACCCCTTGCAGCACAATGGCACTTGCTTGTCCCACATCGCAACAGCCATACTACCACAGCACATCCATCTTGTGCCATGTTTGCTGCTGTTGCCACAGTACCTGGCCGCACGCAAAAAACTGAAGCACGCTCAGCCCGGTGGCCCAACTGGAACAGATGGCAAGGGCAGACATCCGTCCCTGCTGGCCAGAAGGGCGTCAGCGGCAGAGGCGGTGTCGTCCCTGTCGCTGTACAAGGTCACACCAGCCATGCCCTCACTGGCGGACCTCAGGGAGCGCCTGCTCAAGGAAGGCGCGGACCTCCCGCGTACATCCCGCAGTGCCTCGCCGCTTCCGCCGGGCTGTGCGGCCAGCGGCACCGCCGCAGGTGTGTTGAGCGGCACCAGTGTGCAGTCCCGCAAGCTAGCCCAGAGCATGATGGCAATGCACTGTGGCTCCAACCCCACGCAACGCGGTAGCGGCGCCTCGAGCCCCATCCCGGGTGGCACAGCTGGCAACGGCACAAGAGGCAGTTACTACAGCTCAGACGACGAAGTTGCCAAGGTGACAGGCAGCCCCAGCACCTGCAGCAGCCCGTTGCCATCTGGCGGCCCCATTATGGGAGCTCGCTCCTCCGGCACCCTCCGCCCGCCCGCCATGTCGTACGCCGCGCGCATGCACATGCGCGTCAGCAGCTGCACGCCCGACCCTGAGGACTTGAGCACGCTGCGAGGCAGCAGCAACAGCTGGTGCAGCCGGCCGTCATGCGATGGCCCGCAGCCGCCTGCTGCAAATCGTAGGGCCAGCA
This sequence comes from Chlamydomonas urium, assembly GCA_039880955.1. Lineage (NCBI taxonomy): Eukaryota > Viridiplantae > Chlorophyta > Chlorophyceae > Chlamydomonadales > Chlamydomonadaceae > Chlamydomonas > Chlamydomonas urium. Next base: position 107,627 of record JAWZTI010000009.1, on the reverse strand, counting down.
TTGACGAAGCGCCGCGACCCAGCACTACGTTGGAGTCCCTGACGCAAAGCCTTGCCACTGTCAGCAAGTCGGGCGTCAGCCACAGGGTGCGGCAGCGCTCGCTGCTGCTGCTGGTGCAGGACGAAGCGGGCAATGCATCGTCAGCTCCGCAGCTGGCGGCTTTGAACCTTGGCCGCAGCTCCACGCCCACCCGCCGGCCGGACCCATGTACATGTGAGGATGTGGAGGTCCTCAGCGAGCCCCACAACTTGCTGAGTCAGGCAGCCGCCTCATGGCTGGACGGCCCATCAGACTTGTCGAGCAGCGCCGCCTCCCAGACCCAGATCAGGCCCAACCCAGGGTGGGCCATGCAGCTGCAGCTGGCATCGGCAAGCGTGCACTCGCCGGCCGTCTCCTCTGCCCTGCCCCCAGGCAGCGCAGCACGTACCTCGCCGCCCGAGGCTGGTACCCGGACGCCAGCCTCGAGCCGCACCAGCTGCAACAGTCCGTCATTCATGAGCGGTGCGGTCACCTCCAGCTCAAGCGAGGGCCTGAGCCGCGTAAGAGGCGGCCTGCAGGGCCCTGTTTGCAGCGGCACCGCCCTGCGCGAGCGAACCACCCACAGTCCCTCCAGCCGCGCATCCTGCGACCGCCCACCTGCCGTTTCAGGGTGGTTCGCGCCCGTGACCAGCTACGAGTCCCCATCTTCCGCTCATGACGCCTGCTGTGCGTCTCCCAAGTTGGTTCTTGCCAACCGCCGCCGCAGCTTTGACTGCAACTGGGCAACGCAGGCTCGTCTTGCATTGGCAACAGCACAGGGGGGGTCCTCCATGAGTGGCAGCCACTTGAATGAGGAAGGTGCCGCCCGCTGCCAGAGCCCTTCTGTCGTTAGGCCGCCTGCGGGCAGGTCCCCTGGTGCCAGTGGAAACATCAGACGCCGCAGCTTGGTGGAGCTTAACTCTGGTGCCAAGGACCCTGTCTGTGTGCCTGAGGGTCCAGCACCTGCGCCAGCACCAACAGCAAGTGCAGCAGCTGTAGTGATCACCACAGTCTGTGACAACTCCAACGAAAAGGACAAGTGGGGCCACAAGCTGCCCAGCCTGTTGATGAACATCATGCCTGGCAGGTACGAACTGCTTTAATTGCATGATGCATGCAAGCTGTGCTAAGTGCCTTGTACTAAGTGCCTGATGTGCTACATGCTAGGGCCCTCATGACCATACCTGAGACCATGCCATTGCGCATGTGGCCATTACGTTGCAGGAGAAGCAAGGACATGAGTGTGAAGAAGGCTGGCAATCCGCTACCTGCCATTTGACGTTACAAGGAGACCAATCACAGCACACTGACGATAAGTGTGAACCAGAGGGGCCTCAAGGCTACGCTGGCGGCGCACATCATCTAGTGCATCAGTCGAAGCGTCCTGCTAAATGGTGGTGAGAGCACTGCCAGCAGAATCAATTTGTTCATCTCTTACAATGTCTGACGGCACTGATTTGGGAAGTAGGTGACTGCAGGCGTTCTGTCTGAGTTCAGCTTGCCAGCTTCAGCCGCAAGCCTAGTGCATATAGAATAACATTTCACAACAAATCCACTTTCATGGGTATGCCTCCTTCAAGGCCACCCATGTGTGCTGCAAGGCCAACTGCAGGATTGTGTCAAGGTCAAGCCTTTGCTTTCAGCTTTATCATTGCTTCACGACGAACCATTGGTTGTCTTCTGCTCAGAGGAGCTTTGGCCTCCGGCCGTGAATTCCAATCATTTGAGTCTTGGGTTTAATGTGCCATTCTGGCACGCTGTACACTGTAACATTCCATCCATGCTGTTGTGGAGCCGCACGCTGATCTCAAACAATTTACATAAGCTTCCTCCCTGCTGTTGGAGGTGTCAGGCTGGAATCAAAACGTGATGTCAGGTATCTGTTGCTACCTCACCTTGTTGGGTCTGCCACTCCTACTGCCCAACCCACCTCAGAGCAGCTGCAACTTTGCTGCACCCTTATAACGTGCATGCAATGTCTGTTTTCTATGTGCATCATGCAGCTCACTATGTGTGTGTCCTGTGTGCCCCCACATCATGCTGCATCTGCGTGTTCAGTGCGTCCTGGCGCAACTGTCACACCCCATGCTGCTGCTGCCTTAGTAGCCCCGCGTGGGCATGGTGGGTGGCCGGGGCACCTCATTGATGTCCTCCGGCTTCACTGGCGCTGAGGCAAACATCTGGTGCAACAAGGGCAGCAGACAGGCAGTCAGCCCAAGTGTTGTTCAAGCGTTGCTACGCATGGTTCAGCATGTCAAGGCAATGCTGAGTTGCAGAGATGCGTGTGCTTTCAAGGACACATCATGCCAGCTGCGCACCTTGTCCAAATCCAATGGTGCCTTCAGGTCGACCGTCCGCGGCACGTACTTGTTGTTGCGGCGGTAATCGCGCACTGAGCGGCATGGAAAAGCAAGCAGAGTGAATCCCATGCATGGGCATGGCCTGCCTGCAGAGCCCTGCGTGCACATGCATGCATGGCCAAACATCTGCTGGCCTGCTCACCCCAGTATCTCGTGTTGTAAACGAGCGAAGGTTGGTCATGCGGAACGATGGCCTTGACGGGCTGGTTGCTGCGGTGGCAGGAGGGCGCACGATGAAGTTCAGCAGCCTTCGCTGCAGCATGCTTCGGGCGCCCATGTGCTGCACACATACCCTGGGGCGTTCTTGCGATACTCCAGACCGTTGGGCAGGTAGTGCAAATACTCGGGCACTGAACGAATGCCCGTCAGCAACCAGGGCGCACGCAGGCCCGAGTTGTACAGGGTCAACATCAGCTTGTTCAACGCCTTGCCAATGTCGGACATGGCTGCTTCTGTGACAGAGGAAAGCTGCGACACGATGAAGTGCAGTCTATCAAGTATGGACCCACACCAGCATTTTGCATGCAATGCGCGTGTCTGCAGCCTGTGCAGGCTCACGCGGACATTGCTTGATTGCCATCATGCAGCGGGAGGACGTTGTGAGCAATGCCAGCATTCTGGACGGCATCCTTGGCAGTCTGAGCTGGCAGGAGTTATGCGTCGCCAGCCAGGTTTGCTCCACCTGGAAGCAGGTGGGGCCCTGCATCACATGGCTGCAACCCTCGTAGATGCCTTGCAGACGTCCAACCTGACAATTGGGGCCTGGCGGCACGTGCAGGTTGCTGATGACCATCAGAAGTGGGAGGAGCTTTGCAGGGCACAGACTGCACGCTCCGACACAGTACCTCGACGCATCGGCCTTGGCACGGATTCCACCTATACAACAATCTTAGGTAATGACCACAAGCCCTCAGTCCTGCGTCAGGATACCTCTGCAAGTGCCAAGGACAGGTTCAAGGCCTTCTGGACAGACCACGTGTGCCTGGGCTGTCTGGAGGCCGTTCTTGGGAAGGACATTGTCCGAAGCCATTGCCAAGAGGCATGGGATATGTACAGCGCCAAGGAGCACGAGCAGGTGCAGTCCTGGCTTGGGAGGGTGCGGGCTTACCGCACGCAGCACACCCACCGCGTGCGTTTGCGCCCAGTGCTTACATCGCCTGATGCTAAGACGTGTGCAATGCAGAGCCGCTGCTTTCTTCTTAAATAATGGTATTAACCAACCACTGTTTTGCTCTCCATTCAGGGCTTTCCCTATCCACAAGCAGTCAAGCGGCTGTTGTGCATCAAGCACATCGACTCCCTTGCGCTGTCTCTATATCCCACCAACAATCACTTGGACACTCGCGGTCGGGCGTTCCCCTCCCCTCCTCATTTAGTGGGGGCGGGCAAGTATGCCATGAAGATCATTGATGAGAACCAGGTGCGACCTAGTAGGTTTGTTAGTATGCCTGCCTCGACACCTCTTGACACACAGAACAGCACTCAGCAGCCAGCGCTGCCCACAGGTGACCGGCAGGCAGGTCAGTGATGCATCAGGCTGCCTCAACGCTGCCTGATCCTCTTGCTGCTGCTGCCTTGCTAGGGATGCTGCTGGTGGTACGTGGTATTCAGCCCCGGTCACGAGGACCCCCCCGTGTACATCTGCGAGTCACAGCTGCCTGAGGGAGGCAGTGACAGTGATGAGGAGGCACGGGAGGAGCTACAGGACTTGCATGACATGCTGCTGCAAAACGCCAGCTTCGCACAGTTCTGGGTAAGAAAAACTGCGCAGCTGGGTGGGTGTGTTGAACACATTGTGTTCCCCTCGCTGACATAAGCAAGCCTGCATGCTGACCACCTTTCCCAGATGCGAATGGCTCGGCTTCATTTGACTCCCAACTTTTTGCACAGGCGGATTATCTGAAGGAGGGGCTCAAATGGCACGAGTCAACCAACGGCGTGTATCTGGAGGGCGAATTGTGTGCTACGCTGCGGGAGCTGCACCCTTGGATGCCAATTCCTGCTGCAGCAGATGGAAGTGTAGATTGCGATAGTGCCAGTGGCAAGTTTGGTGACGACGATGACGTGTGATGGGAATGCCTGCCACATCATGTTGCACTAGGTGTGCTGGACCAATGCTGAGAACCTACAAGCCCAGCCAGAAAGTGCTGGTGTGCCAGCTTGCCCGATGTGTTTGGCTGCCTTGTGTCACCGTTGCAACCCTGAGCCTGGGCAGAGTATGGGCTGCACAGTTGCATTGCTTCTGTTGTGGCACCCCGACAAAATATGGACGATGAGGCTGAGCTTTTGACATCACGATGGGCGAGAAAATGCGGGGTAATGACCAGCTATAAGCATATTGTCACACAAGCCATCTAGTTGTCAAAGGCACGTGTGGCAAGGCCTGAGTCTGTGCTGCAGCATACATAAAGATTGCAGGCACCCTGTTTATGCTCTCAACGTACAGTCTTGGAGGTCAGCGATACATGGCATTGATGTGTGACTTCAGAAGTCCTGCGAGGACCGGCATCAGCAAGGAAAGCCGAAGTTAGCGGGGGATTGCATGAACGATAATTGAAGCATTTAACATGCCCGCCTCTGAACGCGTGGGCTGTTGGCATTGTATGTCATAACTCGCCTTGACGCGCATGACCGCTGTGCTGCTGAGGCCGCTGTGGTGTTGAACAATAAGCCCCTAAACTGATTGCGGCTTGACTTGCCTTGAACACCTTCTCCCACTCAGCCAGCTCCTCTGGCGTTGCCGTGGGCTGGCGCAGGTCTGCGCGCCTGGTTTCTGTCAACTCCGCCTTACGCTTGGCGCTGTCATCGTCCTTGGGGCGGCGGGGGGGCTCTATGCGGCGGCTGGACAGCGCGTCCCAGTCAAAGCCCTGCGCACATGGCCATCAGTAAGCAGTATGGCCTCAGTGAGCGGTAGAAGCAGCCACAACAGCCACAACGAGAGAGCACCTGACAGTACACTGGCCCAGGTATAACAACCCTGACATGCCCCAGCTTCAGGCAACATGCCCCAGTGCTGCTCCCCAACCCCCTACCCTGAACCAGGGGTGCCTCTTGATGTCGCTGGCGCGGCCTTGGAAGCAACCGATGCGCTTGACGGGCTTGCGCTCCAGCAGCTTGGAGATCAGATCCTTGGCCTCCTCGCTCATGTAGGGCGCGTAGCGGATGGGCCACCGCTCGTCCACGATGCGGCGCATGACCTCCATGGGGTCTGCCGCCTTGGGGCTGGTGAACGGCTGGCGCGCCGTCAGCAGCACGTACATCAGCACACCCAGCGTCCACCAGTCTACAGATTGGTTGTAGCCGCGACCCATCACGTTCTCCGGGGCCACGTAGCCGGGTGTACCGCAGAAGGTGTAGGTGCGGGTGCCGGGTTCAACGGTCTTGGCAAAGCCGAAGTCGCCCAGCTTGGCAAAGCCCTGAGCGTCGATCAGCACGTTCTCAGGCTTCAAGTCTCGGAATACCTGCAGCATGGGCAACACGGTGGCCATGACATTTGCAGCAGCAGCAGCAGCAGCAGCCAGCTAGCCAGCCAGCAATGCATGCAGCAGTGAACTTGGCAAATATTCTCTACTAGGACCTGGTTGGATGCTGCGCATGCTAATTAACCCTTGCCATACATTGGAAGTCATGGGCAGGTGCCAACGGTGCATGTTTCTGCTTCTGATGCCAACCAGTCATGTTCTTGTTAAGTATGTTGCAGCCACCCCTCATTAAAGAGCAGAGTGCTTACCAAGTTCTGGTCATGCAGATACTCCAGGGCCAGCACGATGGAAGCGACATAGTACTTGGCCAGACTCTCCTCCATACCCTGCATGCATTGCAGCAGCAGGTGGGAAGTGCTGAGCTGGTGGCACTCACTGCAGTGGGTCACACACACCGCAGGCACACTACCCTGCTGCTGCTGTAGCTGCCTGCCAGCCGTGCTGACCTGCCACATCTTCATCTTGGAGCCGCTGCCACCCTTGACGTCGTCTACAGGGTACTTGATGACCTTGGCCTCGGCCACCAGCACATCCATACTGCACGTGTCGCCAGCAGCCAGCAGCAGCATTGCTTCTTGTCAGTGCCGCGACTAAGCCAAGCAGTGTGTGCGCAGACAACTGAGAATGCTGATGGGCTTGCTCACTCACAGGTCACCGCCGGGCATCAGGTCAAACAGGAAGTACAGGTGAAACTTGTCCTGTGGCGATATGGGCAGCATGGCCATTGTGTCGGTTTTGGTCAGGAGAGGAGACGCTGTCCCTGCCCTGCTGTGTGAAGACCTTCAATTCCCTGCTGCAACGTGCCCTCTGCCTAGGTGTTCAATAACGCAAGGCAGTGCCATGACCTGGCTTCCCAAATTTTGTGGGCTGGGCACCTGGAATGATGCGTATTGGCGCAGGCAGAAGGGATGCGCCATGTTGCGCGTGATGCGCTGCTCTGAGTACACATGCTCTGGACACTGCATCGCTGAGCCCTTGGTCATGCGCTTCATGGCAAATGGTCGCATCGTGCTCTCCTCTGTCAGTGGCAGGGAAGCAGAAAGCAAATAGCAAATTGAGCAACAGCACGGTAGTGCCAGCAGCTCGACACGTGAGGCTGCAGCCTCCCTGCACGGCAGCCACTGAGGAAGATTCTATGCAAGGCTCGTTACCACTCACCCATGACCTTGCAGACCTTGGAGAAAGCACCCTCCCCCAGCAGCTCGCCCTCCAGCAACACAAGCGTCTTCTCGCCGCTCGACTCTGAGACAAAGACGATGCAGTGCAAATAGCTCGCTGACGTATCTCATAACAGGCAAGGCAAGGCCCGCCGACTGCCTTTGCTTGCGCTGTTCTTGTGCATCCCACCTCCTCACCAGTTATCTTGGTGCCGCCCCTCCTAAGCTCCTGAACCTCGTCCAGATGGCCCTTGGCTGTAATGACTAGTCTGCCTGCATCCGCCTTGATGATCACGTCTGCTGTGGGCCGCCTCATTGCTGCACTGCCTGACGGCTTCAGCTTGGCCATGCGCTGGTTCACGTTCTGCAACGCGCAAGGTGAGGTAGCAACAAAGGGAAGTGAGTGCTTTGCACCGCGTGTCCCGTCAGGGGAGCAGCTAGCGCAGCATGCAGCTGTGCCGGGTACCGCACCTCTGCGCTCTTCTCCTTGTTCATGATGTCCTGCAAGGGGCCCAGTACGTTGACAAAAGTATACCGATCCAGAGACAGCACCACCAGGTTGGTCGCTGCCTTCACTGTGGCAACCCTGCGCACCAGCATGCAGTCACACAATGATCATTAGCAATGCTTTCCTGCAACCTGCCGGAAGGGGACAACACCTTGTGAGCAGGACACACACGAGCAGTGAAGAGCTCTTGCACATCAGGCTTGTTGTGCATTCACCTTGGCTCGTCCTTGAGAAGCGCTTGTTCGCCAAAGAAGTCTGAGCGGAACAGGCGGTTCACCTCCCTGCCTTCTTGCAGTACAGTGGCCTCGCCTTCCTTGATGATGTAGAACTTGTTTCCAACGTCCCCCTCGGTGATCACAGTGAAGCCGGCTGCAGGTTGCATGTATGAGAGCATGGGTGAGCAAGAATCAAGCAGCTTGATACACTTGAGAGTTGCAATTGAAGGCGTTGCAACAAGCAGACTGCCAGAAAGTCCCTGCCACATCCAACCTGCAAAGTGCTCCTCTGAGAATGCGTGCACCAGCTCCATCTTCTGCTGTGCTGACAGGCTGGCCAGCAGCGGCACGCTGTTCAGGAACAGCTCGATCTGAGACGTTGACTCTTCCGCTGCTGACTGCACATTGAACCTGAGGTTTGCAGGCAAGCAGGCAAGCAGCGTGTTGAGCACAGTGGTGGCATGTTGGGCCTGCGCATGCAAGTATCGCCGTGCAACATTTCCATGCTCACCTAAACACCTCGCGGTCCAGCACCCAGACCACTGCATCCGTGGTCGCTGCAACTGTTGCTGAGCGTGGGCAGTTGTACATCAGGGAGATCTCGCCAAAGCAGTCACCTCGCTCTTTGGTGTTAACCTTGAACATCACATTCTTCCTGCGCTCCAGGACCTACAGGTGTAGCAGGAGCTCAGCCAGTTGGCAGAACACCATGAGTATGTGCAGGCGCAACACCGCTGCAACATTCCACCGCACCTCGAACTTGCCGCTCTTGACGACGTACAGCTGCGATGCCGCGAGGCCGGTGTCACCCTGTTGGATGAGGATTTCGCCTGCTGGCACTGCTCGCTCATAAGTGCTGGCCACGATCTTCTGTCGAGTAAAACGGTCCAGCTTGTTGAACAGCAGCAGATTCGACAGCGAATCCTGCACATGCAATTGCGGGGTACATGCGACACTCAGCGCTGCCCCATGCAAGCCCCAAGGCTGCAGCTGCATGCCGTTGCTCCTGCGCACCATGACAAACTCATAGTCCGTTGCATTCGTCCGAGCCCCCTGAATCGCAACGCCACGCTCCCGCTCCTTGGCTTTGCCCCCAACGATGGCCTTGATCCTGCCCACCTGCTTGCGTATGCCATGCAAGTGAACACGATGGATTCGACCGAAGCACTTGTGGTGCCTGTGTCACAAGCGTACACGCCATTGGACGGCTGTCACGCCCTACCTGCGTCTTCATCTGGTCGCGCATCTGGTCGGGCAGGCTCATGTCCTGCCCTGCATCGGGCCTGGAGCCCTCGTTACCCATGCCGACAGGATGATCGCAGATGAAGCAGGCCGGCACTGAAGCAAGGCTGCACGGCACTGTCTGCAGGGTTGCTTGCCATCGCAGTTTCTCCGTCACACTCCACACCTCATGAACACTTTCTGTGCTCACAGATTTTCTGTGTGTTTCCAGAATTGTTCACGAAACGTGCGATTTTGACAGCTTCAAAATGGCTCCGGCTGACTTTGGAGCTCGCAGGTTTCTCTCTGACCACAGAGCAGCACAGGCTGAAAGCTGCAAACCCTGCTGTGAACACCCACCAACCACGTCCAGTGCTGCACCGTCGCTTCAACGCAAAGCAATGGCAACAAATTTATATCGGCAATCAACGAAACGTGAACTGGCTGTGCCTAGCATGCTGGATGAGCTAGAAAGTGCTCGCTTCCCACGGAAGCCACAAACACGCCTACGGCTTGTCGCAAGCAAGGTGAAGCACAGCCTACAAAAGTGACAGAGAAACGGTCATCCTGGGTGAGCAGGCAACCCAAGGGTTCTAAGGTCCACGATAAACTCAGCTGTGGCAGAAAACAAACAACTCAAGGACAAACGCAAGCTGCAAAGTACTTTTGGGTTGGCGCTATCACGCCCAGGATATCTTGCCCGCTGCGAGACAGAGGCAGCGAGGTCCGATTCAAATGACAATCCCTCATTGTTGACCTGATCTACACCTACACCAACGCCAGCTGCCCCTGCCATGCTGCCACTACCCGGTGATGGCAGGACCAGCCGACGGCCTTCGCCTTGGCACAGCCTACTGTCTGCATCTGCCTTTCTGAGCTACCGCTAGGAAAACATGTGGCTGCGATGTGCTTGAAAGCACTGCCGAGGCCACATTCAGGGCCTAGATGGCACACGTACAGGCAGCCTGTGGGCTCATTGTATATCTTGGGTTTGGCATCTTCGCAGCGCTGGCTCCATTCTCAATACACCCAGCAAGGGCACTTGTTGCTATACGCTGCGGCATAACTGACTCCATCCTCCTGCCGATCTGACCTGACCTTCAACCTACTCCTGCGCGGCCTGCTGCTGGCTGGCCTGCATGTGCAGGGCCCACAGCACCTTGCAGCAGGCGTCCACATCAGGCAGGCTCAGGAAGGGAGCCAGCGTCACAAGGGCCTCGATGTTGAGGGTCAGGTGGTGCGTCTGGTGGGCGATCAAGAGTGCCGCGGCTGCCACCGTGGAGTAGTCGTAGTGCAGCAGCTGGAAGTCCAGGATGGAAATCTCCTGCATTGTGCAGGTAATGGGTATGATTAGAAGATAATACAGAACCATTTTCAAGCTGCATGGCTGGCGTCCCTGCTGCGTGCTGCTGCATGCCTGGCCACACGAAGTCCGCGACAAGGCAACGGCTCTTACCACCAGGTAGCGTGCTGCCTTGAACGCATCCCCCATGGCTACGTCCAGCCCACAGCAGAACAAATTGAGGAAGGACAGGGCGGTGGGGGTGCGCCCACGCCAGCTGAGGTGGTGGAACACAATCCATTCCATGCGCGCAAGGTCCTGAACTGAGAAGGTGTTGTCTGCAATGCCTGCCCATTCGACAAGCGTCGGCTGCAGTGTCTGTCATACAGCATGCAGTGGCACAAGGTCAGAAGGCAATCAGCAAGAAGCAAGACCCCAATCTGCCATTGTGTGCGTCACTGCTGGGAACGCAGTGAGCCATGCCCCAGTGCTGGACCCACCTCCTCCTGTTTGGTCGCCACTGATAGCGCAGCCACAGCGATGAGTTGCAGCATGCACGAGCTCACATCCTGTGTGAAGGCAACAAGGCATCATACATCATGTTCAAGCATCTCCAGCATCACGGATGGGCTGCGCTGAATGCATTGCGATGGCTAAGAATGTCTCATTCGCTGCAGATGCAGGAAACCGAAGCTCGCGCCCTACCTTGGCCACGCTTAGAAAGCGATCGAAGTAGGAAGTGGCCAGCACCAGCGTGGCCGGCTTCAGATTACACGCTGTGGTGACTTCGGCCAGCCAGCGAACGGCTACCCTGCGCATGTCCTCGCTGATGTGATGGCGCTCCAGGTATGAGCAGCTGGGTCGGACCTCCCACTGGCGCTGAGCCTCGTGGCTGCGGTGCGGCAAGCGCATTTATACGTCAGGCACCAGCTGCATGGACGCTGCATGCACTGTACATGCATGCAAAGCCAGGCAGACCCCCACATGTACCTACATGACCATGCGGCCCAAGCTCTCACGGCAAGTCACGGCGCTGGAAAGCAGCGGTGCTGAGTTTGACCGTTCAAAGCCCAGGGCCCGTCTGGGCGGGGATAGCGCGCCCGAAAGCAGCTCCTCGTTGCATGGCGAGGTCAGAGACTCCTCACAAGTCAGAGAGCTGGGAGAGCTGGTATCATTCAGGTATGCGCGCGTGGAGCAACTGGACGCAAGGTGGCTGTGCTCCTCTGTGCTCAACGCAGCTGAAAAGAACAGGCAGTCGCTGTCGTTCGAATCCTGCACAGACAGGGCGGTCAGCCTCAGGTGAGACGCAGCGCTCCCTCGCCAAACCATCACGGCCATGCAATCGGTGCAGCTCGCTTGATGCCATGGCATCAATTGCTGTGCTGCGTGTGAGCAACTCGGGAATGGCGCCTTACCTCGCCACAGCCGACCTTTGCAAGCAGCGAGCTGCACGACGGCGGCGTGCACATGGCCTCATAGCAGGCCTTGACCTTGAAGCCATCTTCAGCGCAGGGGATGGCGAGCGGCATGGCCTTCTTGTTCGTCAAAGGGGTCAAAGAAGCTTGCTGTGCCTGTCGCCCCCCGCGCTGTCACCCCCGCACGACGTCCGGTCTACGCCCCTACTCTATACTACTGCGCGTCGACCTGCTGCCTCCCTCTACGATGCGGGTATGATTGGAAGGTCTGGGGAGGAATGGGGAGTTATGGCATGGACAAGTGTGGGGCGCATTCAACCGCCAGTGGCGCCAGACTCTTGCAGTCAATCGGTCCGCGCCAAGAAGGCACGACGGGCGTTCAACATCATGGTTCTGCTCTTTGGTCCCTGCCTCAACCTTCTTGGCAAATTGATCAATGGCGTCTGCCCCGACACTGGCGGGCTGCATATGCCGCTAACAGCTGTTGCATACAGGATAGTGCAGGCCATATGCCTGTCGCACCTATCGCGGCAGCGATCGTTCGCGCCCACTCATACGTACACTGCTGGCTGGTGGCAGGGCTCACAACGAGCGACGGCTGTACACAAAACGGCCAATACATGCGCATCGGATCGGATGTGCTCCAGGTGCGGCCAAGACGTTACAAGCCTAATTTTGCTCAAAGCTCGCCACTGGCAGCAATCACAGCTGCAGCAATGGGGCGGTCCCTGCGGTCCGTGGGACTGGCCTCGATCTTCTTCACAATGTCCAGACCCTGTGTATGCAGGCCAGTGGATGAGTGGAATGGCACGCCAGTTGGCACACCACTGTCTGCTTGGCAACGATAGCAATAGCCAGCACCTCACCTCAACAACTTCGCCGAACACGACATGCTTGTTGTCTGCATGCATGCGCGAGATAACGCTCAGTGGTCAGCTGCGAATGCAGGGCACAGCTACATGCGCACTGCTTCATTGGCAATGCAGGACCATGTAAACCGCTTGCAGCTATGCAGCAGTCACATATGGTCTGACCCCTTGTGCATTCGCAGTCGCCGCCATTCAAAGGCCATGCCCTTACCCAGCCAAGGGGTCTGCGACAGACAGGACAACAGGAAAGGCAAGGCATGTAAAATAAGGCATGCCCATTCCAACATATGCAAAGAACTAAGCGGCGGCTTGATTGATGCCAGCAGCTGCAACCCTGCACTCACCATGACGGTGCAGATGAAGAACTGCGAGCCGTTCGTGTTGGGACCTGTCGGCAAACAGCGAGCCCGGCGGTGAGGCAGGTGCTGGCAGGAGCACGAAAATTTGTGAACACTTGACACTTGGTGCAGGGCAGCCTCATGCATAAACCCATGTTGGGCGATGCGCTGAGAGTCCTATGCAACCCAGCCCCCAGCCACCCCGAGACCGCAACTGCTCCCATGGTTGCAGGATCCCCAAGTAGCAACCCCATCCAAGCGGTCATACCAGCATTGGCCATGGACAGGATGCCGGGGCCAGCGTGCTTGAACTTGAAGTTCTCATCAGGGAAGGTCCTGTGAGAGACATAACGCATGGGTGAAAGGCAAGGCAGGCAAAGTAAACATGGATGACTGCTCGCTCGCCGCTGGAGGGCTCAGTCATGCACGGATGCACGCAATAAGCACGTCAACATACACGCAGCCGCAGGCGTTGTAAATAGAGAAGTGAGAAAGGTTCACTGTCATCAGTTGTCCCGAAACAAAACACGCGCATGACCTGCACCTTCATGCAAGAATCACCAACGCGTCCATCACACGCACCTGCCGTAGATGCTCTTGCCGCCGGTACCGTTGCCAGCAGTGAAGTCACCTGAGCAGCAAAGGTTGGACAGCAGGGATTGTGAGGCCAGGTCACCAAACATCCACGCCGCACCGTCGTCAACACAACGCTGTCATCATGACGAGCGTCATGTAATGCCAGTAAGTCATGATGAGGAGGCAAGACTGATCGCAGACCTCAGCTGTGATGCAGGCTGTGCATGCCATGTGGCCCTGCCTCTACTCTTCAGCTGCTGGCAAAGGGACTATGTGCGGCAGCGCGCACCTCCCTGCGAGAGGCACCGTGGGACGGCAGGGGCAGCGGTTCAGCATGTGGACCATGAGAGTAGGCCTGATGCATTTGCAAGCCGCCACAGTCACGCAGATGCTGTCCTTGTCCTGTCCTGAGCGTAGACCATGTGTGTGGACATGGCTTTTACAAGGGCAGTCTGTTCTTTTGGCGGCGTGGTGCAAACCTGCAGCGCACCTCCCAGGGCAGGCAGCCTCACCTGGATCATGAAGTCCTTGATAACACGGTGGAAGGCGCTGTCCTTGAAGCCAAAGCCCTGCTCGCCGGTGCACAGGGCACGGAAGTTCTCGGCAGTCCTGTGCGCCGAACAGCAGCCAGAGGTGGTGTGGGTGGTGTGGGTGGTGCAGGTACATGCCTGCACTGTGCTCTGCTACCAGCTTGCCCTTGATGACAGGCAGTTGCTTTGCTGTTTGCATGACGGTTGCCTGTACTGCGCCAGCGCTGCAGCACCCAACACACTTGGGCACGTCATCGGAGTACAGGCCAATCACGACACGGCCAGCAGGAGCACCACCCAGGGTGATGTCAAAGTACACCTAAAGCATTGCAAGCGCATGATCACAGGCAAGGGAGCAGGGTGCTGTCAAAACGCATCGTGGGCGCAGGAGCTGCTGGCGCGTGCATCGCCATACCTTCTTCTTGATGGCCGCCTCGTTGTAGGCGGCCTGCACGCGAGTGGCCAGCTGCGCGTTGCATGGCAAGAGTGGCGATCAGCATGGATCCAGGCTTATCAACCAAACTTTTGGTGATGGTGCCGGCTGCCAAGCCTGTCGTGCAGCCCATCGTGTGAGCTGGCGAGCAAAGCTGTGTGTACCGAGCTCCAGGTGTTGCGCGGGCCTGAACTTGCCTGGCGGCTGGCCACGCGAGGCCTGGTGGCGCGCGCCAGAGCCCTGAATTGGGTCGATGCGAGGGCCATGGCTTCGAAACTACAGATGTGCGCCATGCATTGCAGGCTACCTGGGCCTACCGCCCACACATGCAGGTGATCATCTTTATCTGACTTGGCATGCAAAGGAGTGTTGGTGAACGCGTCGTACCGATGTGCTCCAACGTGAACTGCAACCATGCTGATTGGCTGTTTGCATTGATGATGACAGCAGCCAGCTGAAGTCACGCGCCTACCCAAGAATCTTGGACACGAGGACACACTGGTGGCTCACTACTGTGGTAAGGTTATTCAGGAGACCGTCAACAAACAGTGTGTTTGAAAGTATATGAGTTTTGTACTGCGACATGCTTTGGCACATAGGCTTCGGCGCTTACCAACAAGCACCTGTGAGGCGTCAGGCAGGTTGCAGCCGCATGCAGGCTATGAGCAAAAGCCACATGCAGCGACTGTGCACCCTTCCGTCATGGTGGGCCAAGAGCCACACATTAGGCGATGCACTCGGCGTGCCTTACAGGCAAAGCGCCGTTGCCCTCGGCCTGTGTGGCAGCTGACAGCCAGGAGACAGGCACCCCAAACACGGTAGGTCCGTTGATGTTGCTACTGGCCCGTCTGTACAAGAGCTGTGGCCAAGATGCTAGAAGGCACGCCACTGGTGCCTCTATCGGTTAGCTAGCTGAGCCGGCTGCTTGACCTGGCTGTTTGCGACTGTGCTATGTCACAACACGCACAGCACAAGCTTGGCAAGAGGCTTGCTTAAGCTATGGCCCGCGCAAGCTGTGGCAAGCCCTGCGTGCAATTGCAGCTGCCCTGGTAGCAGGTGCGCGAGCAGCGGCTTGGCTGGGACGGGAGGTGCGTGGGAGATGGATGGCTCACCATGCCCTGGGCTCAAGGGAGCACCCAGTGTGGCCTGAGCAAGGGACTTGCAGAGCAAGCACTAGAGGCAGCGGAAGTGGTGGTGGCGGTGACCGGCTGCCTGCTGCTATAAAAAAAGGTAGCTCGCGACGTCACTAAGTGAGATGAGGCCCTCCACTCTCCGCGTCTCAGGCTGGATCACAACCAGCCGCCGTACGCCTGCGCAACAGGCAGCTGCAGCAGTGGCATGGTCAGTCTCACGCACACTTCATGCAAGCAAATTAACTCACACCGTACTCGGCCATAGCCACTCATGCAGCCCGCACACCAGCTACCCCGACTAACAGGTGCCCAGCACACAACATGGCACCAGTTGTCCTCACCAAACCATCTTCCTGTTCTCCCAAGAAACTCACCCGGCGTAGCCAGTCGCTCTACAACTGTGCGCAGTGTGTCGTCCTTGCTGCACACATGCACGCGCGCGCCCTTGCCTCCTGGGCCCATGCCCGCATGCAGCACACCATCCTCCGGGACGAGCGGCGCTGGCGGTTGCGCTGCTGTCTTAGCGGCCTGCTGTAGCTCGGCGGCCAGGCCACCCATGCCTGGTCGCAAGGGCATGGGCTGCTGCTGTGGCTGCTGCAGGGCGTGCTGCGACCAGGGACCTGGCGTTGCGGACGACAGCGACAGCGCTTGCCCCACCTGCAGGAGGGGAAGGAGGTGGGCACAAGCCAGGACCAAGTTGCATGGGTTATGCGCTGCAGGAATGGGGTGGCATGGGCTAGGCAAACAGGCAGGAACAGGCGTCCATTGCCCCTGCGTGCAACACCATCATGGGCTGCCATCCTTGCTGCTGTCCATGGTGAAGCCCTGCTCAGGAGACGAAAAGGATTGTCTACATTACAGGTGCGCCTGTCTGACTGCCCACCCAGTCCCCCAGAAGCACATTGCTCAACCCAGCCGCCACCCACCGTCACATCTTCCCACTGCAGCCGGTTGTAGGCGTTGCCCTTACACAGCTGTGTGATGTCGCTGCGGGCGTAGATGTCTAGCAGGCAGCGCTTATCGTCCACCACAGGCAGGCAGCTAACGCCCGTCTCCAGCAGCATGCTCAGCGCCGTCGTCAGCAGCGTGCTAGGAGTGACGGTGTGCAGTGGCTGAGGGGTGGGAAGAGAGGAGCAGTGGGTGCCAGGGGCCACCAGGTGATTATCAGTCAGGACCGCAAAGCGTCAACCCCTGCGTACCGCCTCCATCGCCTTGCACAGTCACCTCACTCAGCCTGCAGATTTGAGCCTCTTGACAGACGCAAGATTGCAACTCCCAACTCCCAACTCAACCAGTACTCAGCACGTCACTGTGCACGTCCCCTTCAGCGCACTGAACCCCTTAAAGCCAGCCTCGAACCCCTTGTCCTTCCCCCTCGTCACCCATACACACCTGCAGCTTGCGCCACTGCCGCCGGTCTTTGCTGTCGGGCAGGACATCTGTGTGCGCTACACTGGCGTCTGGCGACCACGTCCCCAGCGGCAGGCTGCCCAGCGGCTGACTCAGCAGCGGCAGCGAAGCTAAGCTGGCACGGAAGTGGCGCATGAGACACGCCAGCACGCCCGATAACGTACACAAGTGGAGCAGGTTGGGCACCTGAGTTGGGGCAGTTGCGCCCGATAACTTATGGCCATAGCCACGTGCCGCAACGACAGCCACATGCTGCTGCTTGATTAAAGTTTAGTCCAGCTGCTATCAGCTGCTTGCTGTGCACCTTTACTCTGTTTGCCATGCTCCGCCATGAACACTGCGCCTGCTGCTGCTGCACATGTCCCTTTCTTCACCGTGCCTGCTTTGCTCCACAAATCTGACATGCTCACAAACCCCACCCCACCTACCCACCTCCCCTGCCACCTTCAAACAACCCAGCTGCTACCCTCCCGACGCACAACAGCCCCCAGACTGCCAGCCATGCTACTAGTGGGCCCACCACAACACAATATTCTCACACACCTCTGGCCCCGAGGGGTCGCTGCTGAGGATGGGCGCCATGCTGCACTTGTTTGTGGACAGCGTCGCAACCACCTGTGCCAAGTCGTCTTCAGGCTTGGTGTATGCCAACGCCTTGGGCTCACGGCCCTCCAGCGTTGCTTGCTCTCGCAACCCCCTGCACACAGCAGGCAGACGGGGGGCAAGGCGGTGGCGTTGGCAGCGAAGGGGCACTTTGTTGAAGCAAAACAGTCAGGTGCTGGGGCAGCACGTGACAGGTGGCAGACAACCTGTGCTTTGACCCCTGCCCTGACATCCAATCATGTCACCTCCCCACAAATAGGCCCTTGCCCATTCCGTTGCCTCCCATTTCCTTGCTTCCCCTACAACCCGCTCTTAATGAGCCTGTCTGATGGCTGTAACCGTCCACCTCCGCTTCCACCATTCCTGTCCCTTCCGCTGCACCCCCCTGCCCCGCACCTAATCGTGTGTACATCCATCTCCGCTTCACTCATGGGGTTTGCGCCGCTGGATACGCTGTTGCGCAGGCGCGTGAGGATGCTGATGAAGTCCGACGCACTGATCACGCCCATCACATTAGTGCCCATGCCGTCCCATAGTGGCGCCGAAGCAATGCCCTGTACAACACACATCAGGGCGCAGCAGCTCAAGGGTGCAATGCCACATGCAATCAAGTGGCTTGTGCATGTCAGGATCCAGAGCATTACTCAGCAGCCTGACCTTCATAAAGAGCATGACTCAGCAGCCTGACCTTCATGACACTCGTGATGACAATGTCTGCACCTGCAGCTTGCAATCCTACTACCTGGCCCCTGCTCCCCAGCCCCGCACTCCTGACATCCAACTCCTCGGTCCCCCGCTTCTGGTACGCATGTCCCCAGTCC